>JAWZSL010000005.1:12910130-13065130 GCA_034769285.1 Lutjanus argentimaculatus | reverse complement strand
CACTTCTTCTTCTCTTTCCTTTTTTCTTCTTCTCTTCCCACTCCTCGGCCCGGCTCGGGCTTATAAAAGGGGGTCGGTGTTGGCACCATGATGAACCACAGCAGCTACCCGGAGCCGCTCTTCTACCAGAGCTCCGCCGACACCGCCGGCGAGGAGGAGGAGGAGATGCCGGCCACAGAGAAGGACCTGGCGGAGGACGCGCCCTGGAAGAAGATCCAGCAGAACACCTTCACCAGGTGGTGCAACGAGCATCTGAAGGTGCTCAACAAGCGGATCGTGGACCTGCAGAAGGACCTGAGCGACGGGCTGAAGCTGATCGGGCTGCTGGAGGTGCTGAGCCAGAAGAAGATGTACCGGAAGTACCACAGCAGACCAAACTTCAGACAGATGAAGCTGGAGAACGTCTCTGTGGCGCTCGAGTTCCTGGAGAGGGAGCACATCAAACTCGTCTCCATCGGTGAGTCCGGACACAGTTTATGCACGAAGTTTACGCACGAACGCAACAAAGTGTGTGTTCAGTGTGTGAGCTACTGTGATGAAGATGATGATGAAGGTTTTATTGTTGTCATGAGCTCAAAGACACCACAAATAAACCTGAACCAAAAAAAAAAAAAAAAACCTGTCCAAACACACTAAAAATACTCACATGATCTAAATAAAATAATATCAATAAAAGATTAATAACATTGATGATATTATAAACTAAAGTATTGAGACAATGTTATTTAATTTAAATATAACATTAAACTAGAACTGCAACAATTTATCAATTAGTAAATGTATTTATTTTTAAATTCTCTGATTCCAAATGTTTTTTTTAAAATTCTGCTCTGACAGCAAACTAAAAATCTTTGAAATTTGGACAAAACAAGACATTTGAGGACGTCATCTTGGACTTTGATCCAACAAACAACTTAAGAAAAGTGGACAAACCTGACCCAGAACTACCTTAATGAATCTTCAGGTGATGTATTTCATGAATATCTGTCACTTTTTATATCATTAAGACTTTATTTTGCTGTTTTGCTCCTGTTGAACCAAACTTCATTCAAAAAACAGCTGTTTTATGGTAGAATCGTATGTTTTCACAGTAAAATCTTTAGTTCCACCTTCGCTGAGACTTTTTTCTGATTCACTTTAATCTACAGACACATTCGGCTCACACGTCAGTCACTCAGTAACATCATTAACTGACCTGTGATGAAGAGTTTGACACAGACACACCACACAGGGGGGCCTGAAGTACAACGACTCTAATTGAAGTCAGTTTGCTGGTTTGACGTCTGTGGATGCTGGATGTGAGAAAAAATGAAGTGAAGAGCAGACAAATATTGTGGTGTTGTTGGTGAGGAGGAGGAGGAGGAGGAGGAGGCTGTGGTCAAAGTTCACCAAAGTTAAACTCCACATGAAGTAAAGATGCAAATTTTCTTTGCCACAGGAAGTGAACTTGTTATTCGCTCCAGTGCTCACAAACAGGAAAAGAATATTCACAGATGTTCGTCCAGATGTGACGACTACCTGAAACACGGTGAAACACCTGACAGCTGTCAGCCAATCAGAAATGTTCCAGCCTCCTTTCAAAGGGCAGACTGGTCATCACAGGGCTGGAATAGGAAGTGAAGCAGGAAGTGTTTTTAGGAAACAGGAAGTGTTTGTGGAAGTTTGAACTCTGCCAGTAAAGAAACTGAACTCCAGTTTCCTCTGATCTGGTTTCACCTCCACAGTCTGAACACATGTCAGCACCTCAGAGACTCAAACCAGCATTGAGATCAGATCACAGATCAGATCAGACCACAGATCAGATCAGAAGATCACAGATCAGATCAGATCAGACCACAGATCAGACCACAGATCAGATCAGATCAGATCAATCACAGATCAGATCACAGACCACAGATCAGATCAGAAGATCACAGATCAGACCACAGATCAGATCACAGATCAGATCCACAGATCAGACCATCAGATCAGATCAGATCAAGATCAGATCACAGATCAGATCACAGACCACAGATCAGATCAGAAGATCACAGATCAGACCACAGATCAGATCACAGATCACAGATCAGATCACAGACCACAGATCAGATCAGAAGATCACAGATCAGATCACAGATCAGATCAGACCACAGATCAGATCAGATCACAGACCACAGATCAGACCGCACGCAGATCAGATCAGATCACAGATCTGTGGTCTGATCAGATCAGACCACAGATCAGATCAGATCTGATCTGATCTGATCAGATCAGATCACAGATCAGATCAGACCACTGATCAGATCACAGATCTGTGGTCTGATCAGATCAGACCACTGATCTGATCAGGTCAGATCAGATCACAGACCAGATCACAGATCACAGATCAGATCAGATCAGATCACAGATCAGTCAGAGGGAGACAGTTCAGCTTTTATTTTTTCATCTGCTGGTCGGCCAAGTAGGTCAGAAATCCAAAGACTAAAGTTAACTGTCCTGTTTAATCCAGAGCTGCAATGTCGATAAAATGTCAGAAAATAGTGAAAAATGTCAAAGGTGACGTCTTTAAACGTCTCATTTTGTCTAAAGCACAAAGAGATTCAGTTTAATATGATAATAAACACAGAAAAGTCTTAAATCTCCACATTTGAGAGGCGACAAACTGACATTTTCTGACATTATTGCATAAAATTTACTCAAACAATAGAAAAGAGTCTGTTTGTATCAGTGAGCTGTCAGGTTTATTTGCCCGACAGGATATTTTACTGCCCCGGACAAATAGGCAATCCTTATTTATTTATTTATTTATTTGACCTATATGATGGTTTTTATTATTTTATTTTATTTACTGATGTTTAATTTGTACAAGAACAGTCCTGGTTGTGTTGCTGTGATCAGTTTGCTCTCATGTTCTTGTGGACGTTTGTGATCATCAGGGTGCAGCAACATGTGGATATTATATCAATTATTATTGTATCAGTCTCATATGAAACTAAATATGGTCTCATATTAATTTGTCTTTACCCACTGATTGATTATATTCATATTACTGATGATTATTGATCAAAAATCTCTTCATATTTTGTGACAGCACCAACGGTCGTCCCTGCAGTTATGTCTCATTATCAATATTGAGATTTTTGATCACTGCTCGTTCAGTCTACAGCAGTGCATCATGGTCTATAAGATCATCATGTGTTTGTACTATTTGAGAATTTTTGTCAGTTATTTAGTTGAGTTTCCTGTCGTGGTTTCGTCGTGTCCTCTTCTTCTGCAGTGGTTAAATGAGCTCTTCATGTTTTATTTTAGATGATTTTTCTGGAAATTTGGTAAAAAATTGCACAAAAGTTTGCTGAAAAATCAACCAGAAAGCTTCAGCTCAGCATGTATGATGATGAAAACAGTTGTCAAGATGATATTTTGGCACAAATCAGATTAATTTTATTCTTAAATATCAATGTTACAAGTATTTAAATGTTGAATCAGTGGAACTAAATCAGAAACTGTCTGCAGCCTCCAGGAGAAATGAATGAAACTTTCAGATCTGAGTCTGCAGCTTGGGGGTGTGGGGGGGGGGGGGGGGGGTGGAGGAGAAGGAGGAGGAGGAGGAGGAGGGTCAGGGTTGTGTGTGTGAGTACGAGGTGATTGATGGCAGGACAGCTGAGCTCTGCTCTGCTCCGACTCCTCCAACAGCTGCTGAAAATAGACCTGACAGGAAACCAGGAACTGATCCTCTGGAGACCAGTAGAAGCCACTGGAACCCTGTAGAACCCCGTAGAACCTCCTCACTCAGTTTGTTTCTGAGAACAGAGGGAGTTCAGTTGTCGTGAGTTTCTATGGTAACGTGTCAGTCGGCTTCCCTCCTCTGTTTCTCTGCATCAGGAACAGAGCTGCAGCTGGCTTCATTATCAGTTAATCTATTGATCATTTTCTTGATTAATCAATCAATTAAAATGCCAGAAAATGGTGAAAAATGAACCCTGTCACAATCTTGTCAGTTGAAAAATAGGTTCAAACATGTGAAAACAGGTGGAGGCTGTTTGCTGTTTGAATCTATTTTTCAACTAGTGATCAATCTGGCAATAATTTTCCCACTAATCAATTATTTGTTTGGTTTGTAAACTGTCAGAAAAATATCAATCAGTGTTTCCCAGTTGACTGAGAGACTGAGATTTATAGTGAAACAGCAGTTTTATTGATCATGACTGCAGGATCTTTATCACGGGTGATAATTAATGAATATTTTCCTGCTCTTTAAACCTGTTTCAGGGTGACGTTGAGCTGCTCCCTTTAAGGTGTTTGTTGGTAACCATGGTAACAGCATCACTGGTAATCTGACCAACATCAAAAAAAACGTCGACAAGATGAGCTTCTAGTCTTCGTGCTGTCGTTTTTGGGGCTGATCAGCAGTTTTTGTTGTCTGTTATTTAGTTTCTTTGTCTGCGTAATAACTCACAGATGAAAATAAATTTTAATTCCAGTTTTAAAACAGAGTAAACAGCGCCGTGAGTCAGAGGGAAGCAAAATAATCCAGCTGATGACTGTTGAGGTCGCAGCTCAGATGAAGTAAACCCACATTTAATGTTGTTTGAATCAGAGTCACGTTGTGTTTCTGCAGGATTTCTGTTCACAGTCGAACGTTTCTGCTCAGAGTTGTTCGGCCGGAGCCTCTCTGTGAATCTCAGGACTCAAAAATCCTGAATGTTGGTGAAAGTCTGGAGGTTTAAGGTGGAATTTATGGTCATTCTCTGCAGATAGAGTCATCAGAATACAGACGAATCAAACGCTTCCTCCAGAGAACACGAGAACATGAGACAAAAACTCTAATATCTGCAGCAGCAGAGAGAAAAGTGATCACTTCAGTCTGATCAGTCCCACGTTTCCTGTGTGTGTGTGTGTGTGTGTGTGTGTGTGTGTGTGTGTGTGTGTGTGTTGATTGTTAAAGTGCTGTCACTTTGTGTGTTCAGTGTGTAATGGTTTCCATGTGTTGTAGCAGTCAGCAGAGAGGAATGTCCATCTGCAGCCAGAACACCCCCCAACACCCCCCCACACTCCTCTATACACACTCATACTAACACACTACACACACACACACACACACACATACACACTTTATCTGCAGCTGTGTGTGTGTTGTGTGTGTGTTTGGATCATTTGAACCTTTATTAACCCTTTCAGTCCGGTGATCAGCTGCTCACAGACTGTTTGAAACTGAAGATGAACTTGATTTAAATTGTTGTTTTCAACAGTTATGATGGATTTTAAAACATCATCACGATTCTTGTGATTCACGATAATCTCTGCACATCATCATCACCCAGAGGAAATCACACATCGTCTTCTCTTTGTTCTTTGTCTTATGAGACAAAGAAATAAATAAGATTCTTATTTTGAGCTCACTGAGGTCTCGCAGCAGAACAATAGAACATATTGTTAGAGGCAGCAAACATGTTGACCTCTATTTTCTCTTGTTTTCTCTTTATTTCCCACCACAGTGTGTGTAATGTTGAAGACAGGAGGGTCATCCTGGGCTCAAATTGAAGCTTATAATCCTGGGAAGTTTTCTATGTACAAGTGCAGTATTGATATTCATCATAAGGCGCTGATAAACAAACATTTTGATGAGAATTTGTCAAGTGGACTGTAATTTTTAAAAATCTTTTTGTAGAAGTTGTTATAATTGAAAGTATACTGACATTAAGCACCAGAGTTCAGGACGTTGTCTTTAAATGTCTCGTTTGAACTTGACTTGACTTCAGCTCTGGTTCCTGCTCTGTTCAGACTGAGGTCAGGACCGTGTGCTGGTAAAACCACTAAACTACCACTAAAACCACAAAACAGCATCAGAACCAGAGACCTGAACCCAGGCAGTGTGGAGAACATCTCATGGTTTGGAGGTTTGGTTCCTCTCTGCTTTCTGTTTAATGACATGAGGCTGTTTTTAACTGACACCAATTAGCCGGCCTCTCTGTGTGAGTCCAGTCTGCAGATCAGACCCCCTGCCCCCCTGCCCCCCCGCCCCATCAGACAGATGATGAGCTCATGTTTCCTGCAGCAGAGACCAGGAGACTCTGAGGATTATAACCCTGGAGGACAGGACGTCTCCTGTTTGTTCTCATTAGACACAACGACCTGTTTCAATCAGGAAGCAACTAAACCTCAAATAACAGAAACCAGACAACATTTAACTGAAAAATCAACAAAAACACTCAACTGTCTGAGTATAAAATGAAATCAAAGAGAACATCTACTTCAAGACACGAACCCTGTTACTTATAAAGTTCTGTAAGTTCCGGTACCTCGAAGGTGTTTAGCGTTAGCCTCTCTGCATGGGTTGCCATGGTAATGACGTAGGTGTCAGTAACTATGTACACTGGTGGTGCAGCTCTCCATCATGGAAGCATGAGAAATCCATCATACCACCCTCTCATCAATCACACTGTTGAGTCATGTTGAGTTTGTGTTCTGCGATGGAGGCGGCTGCTACACATCAGGATGATCAGCCGCTTCGATTCACTTCTGTCACTCTGGATTTGACGTTGTTGTTGTGAGTGATGCAAGACACACCTTGAAATCTGATTTGAGCATCTGGACTTTGACACATCTGTAGAAATCTGACTGGAATCACATGTCAAACCATCTCCAAATGTGGCTTAGATCAGACTTGCAAATATCACATTTAATGTGTTTTTTTTTTTGCCGCCCAGACTTTCTAAAATCAATCTGGACGATCAAAAAACATGGACATAAGGTTTGGAGGACTTAGCGTCCTCTTCTCTAAACTCTAAACAACAATCAGCTCTCTGTACATCCTCTGTTTGAGCCTGCAGATGCTCATCTGTCGTCTTTGTAAAGAACTGTATCATCTGCATGCAGACGTACATGTGGCTCTGCCAGCCGATAGAGGCCTGTTGTGAACCCGGTAAGTTTTCCATTAGAAATGTAAAGTGTGGGTCCCCAGCATTAGGAAACTGCTGGATGCTAACTTGCGTAGGTTGGTTAATTTGCATAATTAGCAATCATTTGCATAACCACCCCTATGGTTATGCAAATGATTGCTAATTATGCAATCATTGCTATATTTCAGCTGCTGCTTGGCCAATTTAGACAATATTGGAGTGGGTTTTTGGGGGGTTATTGAATCTGCTGAATTCATTTCTGATCTTTTCAAAATTTGAAAAAAGCCATTTAAACCATAAGTGGTCATATTACAACTGCTGTGGGCCAATTTTGATGAAGTTCCAGTCAACTTAGAAACTTTTCACTTGTCCATATAGCTTATTATGCTAATTATTGCTAATTATGCAATTTGCCCAACATATGCTAGTTAGCCTCTGGCAGTTTCATAATATTCCATACTTTAAATTTCTGACATAAAACTTTGGGGTTCTCAAAATTTCCAGGTTCACATTACTGGTAGATTCAGTTGTGTATGAGTGGATCCTCCTGGTGTGATAACAGATGGACGAATCAAACAGACTTTCACCAGCAGAGTTCACATCCTTTGGTTTGGTGAAACCAAAAGTTATCACTGACTTTTATTTTATGTAACTAACATACTTACAGTATTTTAACTCAAATCATGATGTTTTCCTAAACCGAACCGAACTGTAATCAGAGATCACCATGATAACAAAGATCACCTGACTTTTGTTACCACCTCCAACACTCATAAAATGCACTGAAGTAAATGGCAGTAAGTGACAAGCGGAAAACTTAAAATGTGAAGAAATGACACACGAAATGTTGCCTTCAAGTGGCGTGCTGTTTGTGCACCACACCCTGAGATCAAATAGGAAAATAAAACAGCTGAAACAACCTGCAGATGTTCATCTGTCGTCTACATAAAGAACGGTATCGTCTGCGTATAGACGTACATTTGACTCTGCACTCATTGAGCTGTGTCCTGGAGGTTTTATTCTGTGTGTAATTAAATAAAATGAATTAATCTGCAGTCTCTGGACAGGTCGGGTTAATGTCAGGTACTAATCAGTTACTCCTGTTTTTAGTTCTTTAATACCACTTTTATTCAAACATTTCCAGTTTAAAATGTGATTTTATCTCCTGTAATCAGACCATGATGGAGCTGGTCTGAGTCTGGAGGTATTCTGATGTCTCAGGACTGATCCTCAGGCTGAGATGGTGTTGGTGGAGAGTTGGTGTGTGGCAGGCAGCAGGTTAGAGGTCAGAGGTCAGGTTCACGGTGGCTCCAACGAGATGAAGTGAGCTTTAACATGTTGACAGTCGTCTGGAGGAAAAACACTGTACACGTATGATGCTGTGTAGTCTTGATCTTCAGTTTATTATTTATGGAGCAAAACCTCCATCCAGAGTCTCAGACATCTTTGGGTTTTAGAGGTGCTTGTTGGACAAAACAAGACATTTGAGGACGTCATCTTGGACTTTGATCTAATCGATCAGTGGGAAAATTATTGCCAGATTGATCATGTGATGTGGAGCGCACGGATGTGTGTCCCAGCGCTCCACATGTTTGCACCTATGTTTGGACCTATTTTTCAAGGTGTTTCTGTAATAATTATTTTCATTATCAAGCTGATCATGCATCATGATGCACAACTTCTTTGGAAAAGGGTTGGTACCTTTGTGGTGGTGTCACTCCACATAGGTGCTCTGGAGCCCCTGCAGCCTCTCTGAAGTAACTGTTGGGTGATTTGTGTTTGCTGTGATGGTTCATATCAACAGTCTGAAGTGAGCGACTCCTTCAGACAGTTCAGTTCAGTTCACAACCGCACCAGACGGCTGCAAACAACAATTCGTTTACAAGAGATTGTTTTCTAAATTAATTGCTTAATTGATCTATAAACTGTCTTAAGAGTCCAAGGTGATGTCTTCAGATGTCTTGTTTTGTTTGACCAACAGTCCAAACAGACTCAGTTTACTGAGACTGAAAACAGAGAAACTGCACTGAAAAAAGAGAGACGTTGGACGAACATGCAAATCAATTAATCACAGTTCAGAGCAATTGTGTTAATTAAACTTCTTAACTGGATTTGAAAAAATATTAATTGATTTGTGAACAATTTTCTCTTTGTTTCTGAAAAAAAGTTTAAAATCATTTTGATTATCAACGTTAATTTTCTGTCGACCAACCAATCGTTCGACGTGGAAGAGAAACAGACAAGTGTATAAGTTCTTTAAGACGCTGGACAGAGTCATTGACTGACTGCATGTTGGACATCTGAAGTTTTGTCGTCTGTTTTCTCTGTGGACTTCTGATAGAAAAGTGTGATTGAAACAGTTTCATGTGTACAATCCTTTAACACTCTTTAACTCTTAAATCATCAGTTTTCTCTGTGGACTTCTGATATAAAAGTGTGATTGAAACAGTTTCATGTGTACAATCCTTTAACACTCTTTAACTCTTAAATCATCAGTTTTCTCTGTGGACTTCTGATATAAAAGTGAAGCAGCTGAGTGTCACACTGCTGCTGTGTCATCATTAATGTTCAGACTGACTGTGAACAACAAACGTTCAGTCCTGTTACTGCCTGACACCCCCCCCCCCCCACCCCCCCCCCCCCAACATGTCATGTGGTCTGCCCAGCCTGGGGTGGGGGTGGGGGGGGGGGTGAATGCTGTCTGTGTGTGGGAGGAGGACGGTCGGGAAAGTGTGTGTGTGTGTGTGTGTGGTGAGTGAGTGTGTGTGTGTGTGTGTGTGTGTGTGTGTGTGTGTGTGTGTCAGCTGTCGTCACAGTTGCTCTGAAGCATTTCATCCAACAGCTGGAGGGTCAACAGATCCTCGACAGGCCGGTCGACACACTCGGGAGGCTCCTAACGACTCGCTTCCCCCCGTCGATTAAACACAAACTTAAATTTAGACGCGTCGACTTGGCTGAACGTCAAATATTTTAATAAGTTTTCAGTCATTTTTTAGGGAAAAATTCTCTGATTTCAGCTTCTTAAAAATGAATATTTTCTGGTTTCTTTACTCCTCTCTGACAGGAAACTGAAGATCTTTGAGTTTGAAGACGTCATCTTGGACTTTAAGCAACATTTTCTGACATTTTTTGGACCAAACAACTGATCGATTGGTGGGAAAATTATTGCCAGATTGATCACTAATTGAAAAATAGGTCCAGACACAGAAACACTTCTGCTCCACAACATCTCAGAGAAAATGTTGTACTTTTATTTAATAACTTACAAAGTTACTTTGCAGACTGATTGATGATGAAAAACACACAACAAATAACAAAGTATACAACAAATAAATAATATTATTACATCAATAAAACTTTATTGATACCAGCTGCAACACTGCAGAGAATTTGGACAAATCGTGTCCTACAAAAAAATAAAAACTTTCATAGCTGAAGAGTAAAAATGAAAGTTTCTCAGTAATGAGTGAAACATAATTCTGAAATGAAATGTTCTGCTTTATTTCAGTATCATTTGATGCTGATATTTCACCTCTGTGTTGTCATGACGATCTAAACCGTGTGTGAGCATCAAAGTTTATTTTTCATCTTTAAAGAGTTTGATTTTTTTAAATTGGTCATGAGTCTGTTTTAAGTTTGTCCCCAACAACGAGTTCAGAGAGACAAAAACTTTAAGGGACATGAATGGAAGCACAGTGTGTGTGTGCGTGCGTGTGTGTGTGTGTGTGTGTGTCTCTCGGGATCTGGACCTCCAGCTGTTGGCTGGAAACGCTCACTTAAGGTTTTTATAGGTCACAGGTGTGTGTGTGAGTGTGTGTGTGTGTCTTTAAATAGTCTTGGTGAAGTTGAACACTCTCAGGGTTCTTCAGGATAAACAACAACACACACATTTATACAGCTGCTGTCCACCTGCTGTGTGTGTGTGTGTGTGCGCGCGTGTGTGTGAGGACTTCAAAGACCTGTGTGAGGGTTCAGACTTTGTTTTCAAGTTTTCTGTGACACTTTATATGAAGGTAACTGTTCATAAGTGCATAATAAAGGTTTAATTAACATTAACAAGCAGTGCTCACAGTTTACATCAGCACTCCCAAAATACACAATAAATAAGTGTTAATAAGCGCATAATAAAGGTTTAATTAACCTTAATTAGCACTGTCAACAAGTCTCTTATTCATGCTCATAAATGTCTCATCATCTACCAAAAAACATGTTTATTATGCTGTTATTGACACTTATATAGTCTTATTAACACATATTAATGTTAATTAGCATCTTATAAGGGCCTTATTACCTGTTGACTTATTACAGACATTTTTTTAATATAAAATGTTATTTTTCCCTCCTGTTCCTGAAGTTTAATATTTAAGCTTCATTGTTCAAAATGATTTTGACACTAAAAGTTTGTTTTTGTTTTTGTTTGTTTGAGCTCATTGAACATCTGATTTTAAGGGGCGGGCCTACGAATGTGATTTGTGACATCACAACTAGATTGGAGGTAAATTTTGCTCCAACGTTCAGTGAAGTGGGAGGAGTCGAAGCCTTTTTTTTTAAGGATTTTCACATAAAAATGATTCTTTAACAACTTTAACAAAAAAATCCAAATTATTCAAAAACACAACATCCAGTCAGAGTTTGAACACTGGAGCTGATTGTTCAGGATAATCAATCAGCCTGAACTGATCAGATCTGTCCAATCAGGTTGAGTTCAGTCAGTCACATGACCCCATGAGGGTCAGATAGAAAACTCAATATGATTTTTTTAAATGAAAAAGAAGAATTGTTGTACTTTTCGTCTGTCCAGTTGAGCCACACTGTCAGTAACAGTCGTCTCTGACAGGAAACAGTTTGTCTTCAGTCTCTGAGACAGTTTGACCTCCGTGAACTCTGGACGTTCTGATCAAGACACGAGTCCTCCCACAGTGAAGTTTAATGTCTCTGTGCTGCTCTGTGCTCGGTACTGATGAAGAAGAGAAAACACAAGAGATCCTGTCACAGTCTGTTCATTCATTCATTCATTCATTCATTCATTCATTCATTAACTCATTCATCATTCTTAACTCATTCATTCATCACTCATTCATTCATTCTCACTCATTCATTCACTCATTCACTCATTCACTCATTCATTCATTCATTAACTCATTCATTAACTCATTCATTCATTCATTAACTTTCATTCATTCACTCATTCATTCATTCATTCATTCATTCATCACTCATTCACTCATTCATTCACTCATTCATTCACTCATTCATTCATTCATTCACTCATTCACTCATTCATTCATTCACTCATTCACTCATTCATTCACTCATTCACTCATTCATTCATTCATTAATTCACTCATTCATTCATTCATTCATCCAGTCACTGACAGCAGGAACTCACAGGCTGTGTTCGAAACCGCATACTTACCTACTACTCATACTAACTCTTTGAGTATGCAGTGTGTCTACACTGGCAGTATGTGATTTTTGAGTATGCGAGAAGTTCCCGGATGCATACTGCATTCTCCAGAAATGTTGAGTATTCATCATGAGCTTACTACTCACACTCAAATTACCCAAGATGCAACGCGACGTGAAGTCTAACCCTCACCCTAATCCTAATTTTGTTATATATTATTTATTATTTATTTATTTTAATGAACTTTAATAAACTTTATTCAATTCACAATGACTTTGTTTCTTAATGATGTAAATTTACCAAGCTGAGTAATTTTCCCTCCAATTTTTATGCTTGGAGGTATGTTATGTTAGCGATTTCTCATTGGATTTACATTGATTAAAAAAGTTTAAAAAATAAAATAAATACAAGTAACTTAGATCTGACAACAAGCCCAAGTCGATAGCGACCATGATGTACCGAAGACGGCGGGCCGATCTGTCTCATAGCCGACAAGACTCTCCGCCGGTAAGGCATCATGACTGGTCAAATTCCGTTAACGGGACGAGATCAGTCCAAACGGCAGTGTCAAACAAGATATATTGCGGGTAGGTTCGCTTCTTGTTTTCAAAGTAAAAGCACTGATTTATTACTATGGTTTTTTTTGTATGAGAAAGGGAAAGGGGTGTTTTATTTTGTGAAAATAACCAGAAGTGCGTTGCTCACTGCGGCTAGCTTAAATTTCTCCGAATTCGTCCGAACGAAATTGTAAACGGTTGGTATTTGGACAAATAAATGACATACTCGTGATCTAAACGGCCACTTTCTCGCCTGATTTTTATAAAAATCTCGATAAAGTGATATATTTAAAGAGTTTAGAGCTAAAGTGAAATCAGCTTCAGCCTGTCGATTTCGGCTCGGGTAGGAGCGCAATGCATTGTGGGTTATCATGTAGTATGCTGTAGTGTAAACGCTTTGCATACTGTCTGATCGATTGGGTATGCAGTATGGAGTATGGATAGTATGGGTATGGAAGTATACAGTAGGTAAGTATGCAGTTTCGAACACAGCCAAAGTCGAACATGACATGTGATAAAACCTTTAATTACCTGGAGGTCGGCCTGTTACAGGGTTTACAGACAAAAGTTTGACCTTTTAATTATTTTGTTCAGAGTAAAAAAATTCTCCTAATTCTCAAAAATGAATTATGAACTTTTAAGTAGATTTATTATTATTTTTTATAAAACCTTGTTTTGACTGATAAACAGACATCGAAGTTTTTAAGATGAACAGTGATGAGACGTTTCTGTCTCTTCACCTCAGTCAGCTGTAACCCTTTAAGAACATGGACACCCCGTCCTCTGTCTCTGTCCGTCTCTGTCTCTGCTCATTTCTCTGTTAATACTTTCCCTCTGTCGTCATCCCTTGTTTTTTCCCTCCATCACTTCCTCTCTGTTTCTGTCTAAATGTCACATTACACACTTTCTCCGCTCACTCTCTCTATCAGGACTCCATTGTTTTCTCCGCAGCAGGACGACCTTTAGCTTGTTTGTTTGGTAACCGTTGGCGACGGGCGAGTGTTGCCTCTCGCCGCTGTAGCTGTTGGAGGTTAGCGAACAGGACGGGGTGTGTTCCACACAGACGTGGTGTTGTTGCAGCTCAGAAGGTGTTTGGCACCAAACCAGAGTTCATTCCTGCTTTTACAGTGTTTCTGCTGCAGGGTACGGAGTCTCTGCAGGGACAAAAAGTCACATCACATCAGAAGTTTGTACACAGATTGTATATTTAAATGTGAGGACAGTCAGCTGATCTGTTCTGCTTCCCACTTCAGTTCTCAGAGGAACAAAGACTTGTTTGTGTGCAGAACAACAGACTCTCTGAAGGCTGCTGCTTTTTCCCTCATTTGAATCAGTTCAGGTTATTAAATTAAGTCCAATTAAATTCTGTCATTTATTAAATCTGATGTATGAAGTTTTGTCTTGTTGTGCAGCTGTATCATCTCCTCCTGATCGTGTGTGTGTGTGTTATATTTGTCTGCAGATTATCTTTACTGAACTGAATTTTTTTTCTGCACATTTATGTCCGTTTGCTGAAGAAACTCTCGTGGTCGCTGTGATTCACTTTTTTTTGGAAAACTTTGAGAAACCAGTTTAATCTCCTGCTCAGTTTTATTCTAACTGCTGACTCGTCTGAACCAGCCTGTAAGTCATTAACGACTGCTAGGCTGAAAACAAGTCTAAACTCGTTCATTCAGTATTTATGATGATAAACATGATACAGACAGAGAATTATGTAAAACATTTCTGCAAATATCAACAGAATCAGAAATAATCTGCTCAAAATTCTTCCAAATCTCATGTTTTACACAAACGTCCTGCAGGTATTGTGTCACTGTTTGTGTTGCCTCGTGCAGTTTATCAGTTGTTCTCTTCTCGTATTGAGTCTAAAATGAAACTTTAGGAACATGTTTGGGAAGCAGGTGATAAAAACATGTTGTGTTCTGCAGGAGAACAGAACAGTGAACAGTTTCAGTGGATCAGTTCTTGGTTCTTCTGATGTGAACAGAACTGCAGCAGCTCCTGTTTCCGGGGGAAAGATTACAGCGTCGCTCCAACACCACCTTAGTTTCCTGTGTGAACACGAGCGGACCGAACTGAAGACACACAGCTTCCTCTGAGCACTGAATAACAGACATCTGAGCTCAGAGGAGGAAAATATGATTTCATGATTGTGTCCACAAGACAACGGAAACACACACACACACACACACACCACACACACACACACAACACACACACACCACACACACGTAGTGTTTTCATCACTTCTGGGGACATTGCATTGACTTACATTCATTTCCTGGAGACTTATCCTGACCCTACCCATCACAAGTCCCTGCCTAAACCTAACCCTAACCCTGACCTTATCCTAAACCTAACCTTACCCTAACCCTGACTCAAGTCTTCACCCTAAAATTTAATGATTTACATAATGGGGACCTGCAATTTGTCCCCATAAAGCAGGCGAGACCCCACAATGTGAGTGTGTAAACAGGTTTGTGTCCCCACAACGACAGTAATACATGTACACACACACACACAACACTTCCCATTGTTGCAGTGTAGCTTCTCGGCGTCTCTGTGAGGCGTTCACTTGTCTCACTTGTCTGTTCAGAGGAGTTGATGAGATTGTTGAGATTCAAACACTTTAAGAAATCTGAGTGTTGAAATCAAAGCACTGAAAGTGTTGACTGATGTTAAAGCTGAGGACTGAATTAAAGGGACAGTTCTGACGGTTTTCCTGAAGAGTCAGTCAAAGTCCAGACATTAGAAGGAATAAAGCTGCATGTGTCTCTTCAGCTCCTCTCCACAGGCTCCCTGTGACCTGGTCAAACACTTATTTATTTAACATTTTAGTTTTCATTTCATCACTGTTGTAGGTCTGTGTAAAAAGTGAGATGACTCAAAATTATGTTAATATTTTATCAGCTAAAATGTGTGTCAGTGGCTCGGTGCGTTTTCCTCTAAATTTTGACAGTGGCTCATCTTCTTGAGTTTCCATCAGCTGTGGACACCAAATAAAAAAAAAACAGTCCTCAGAGAAAAGAGAGAATTTAATCGTTGCGGCTCCAGACAGATTTTTTTTAAAGCTTCTTTTTGGGTGTAAAGGTTGCAGGTCTATGATGTCAGAGAGTGACTTAGTTTGGTCGCTGGGCGGTGAAGTCGTCAGTGTGGCAGTAAATGTACAGTTCCTGTTTGAGTTTGTCAGAATAAAAGCTGCAGCCCATCAACACCAAAGCAGAGCTCCTGAGTGTGTGTTTGTTTCACAGCTGCTGGAACAGCATCGCCATGACGATCAGCTCAGCCTTACACTGAGGAAGTGCAACAGTTTTACACAAATACTGTCATAAAACTGTAAACCCCAGGAAAATGTCAGGAAGGTATGAAGGTATGAAAAAATAGTTACCGCCTGAACCTGTTGCTGAGCGTCCCTGTGGGAACGTAGCATTAGCTTGTTAGCTGTGGATGTAGCTTGTTAGCTACTAAGCACCATTCTTCAAAAACATCAGTTAATGCACCATGAACCCACAAAAGTTAACAGCATCAAATAGTTGTGGCAATCAGTTGCTACAATTGTTTGGAGTTCATGAACTCAAAGTTTGTCAAAAACTGATGGCAGTTGATTCATCCAACTGAAATATTTCGTTCACTGCTCTCACTGCAATAAGTTATGAGTATAAAACCCATTATTTCATGTTCAGTGAAGGTTATATTAATCAAAAGTAAGTTAATGAACACAAAGAAAGAGAATTTTACTGGCACTCAACATTTTTAAGTTAGTAAAACTTCTAAACAATGTTTCACTACATATAATGAATTAATGTGAGCATTTAGTTTTACAGTGAAGAGTTGAAAACCAATCAAAGAATCAGCTGACATTACAGCACTGAACTCTAACTGATGTTTTTATCAGCAGCCAGAAACTCTCCGATGATTTATGGATGACTGTTTCCTTTGTCTGACGCTGTTTCCTGATTGGACGATCATCAGAAACTTTAACTTGTGTCTCACAGGGACTCGAAGTTTTCCATACATCAGAGTTCATGAGGTGAAAACACGATGATCACCATCTCAAATCATTTAAACACACGAGAGCAGGAGTGTGAGTCATGATGCAGCCGTTAAAATAAGCTGTGTGTGTGTGTGTGTGTGTGTGTGAAGAAATAAAGAGTCATCAGACTAAAAGTTGGTCAAACAAACTAGTTTTCAGCTCAGGAACGACTCTCAGTCCTCCCTCACATTCCTGCTGGATGTGTGTGTGTGTGTGTGTGTGCATGCATGTGTTTCCTATTTAAACTGACCTCATTCCTCAGACCGGGGGTTGGATGACATCATCCTCTGTGCTGTCGATGGATGAAACTTTCACATTAAAAGCGTCTCCTGACAGCTCACAGATAAACACTGCGAGGCTGTGAACTTTTATTTTGGCGAGCTGATCTGAAGTGAACAGAACAGGAAACTGGGTCACACAAAAAACAAATGTTTGGACAGCCAGCCGAGGTGTAATTAAATCTAATTAAATTAAGTTAAATGTTCTCAATTAGTGCTTTAATTACATCCAACTGCTGATAATTAACTGCTACATAATAAATGACAATAAAAAACAGGCTCCACTTTAGTTCAGACTGAAATATCAAATAAATATATACAAATATCAAACTGATTGTCATGAAATTTGTTTCCCACATGATGGATCCTACTGACTTTGGTGATCGTCGACAGCTTTAATACCTCCCACTGAAAAACAACTAAACATCAGCAGACTGGAGGCAAAACACAAAAACTCTTTACTACAACTGTGCTGCTGCTACAACACTACACATCTCCTGTGTTTAAGTGGGGACTGATGAGACGTTGGACAGCTGAGATCTTTGTGTTTGGACTGATGCCGTCATCTCTAAGATAAAATCACAACAGCAGCTACAGTCAAACAAACCAGCAAACAGTCACAATGCTGAGAGAACTCACCTCTGACAACTTGTTATGGTCATTTTCCATCTATTTGTTGTTGTTTTTGTCTCTTTGTAGTCACTTTGTGTCTCTTTGTGGTTGTTGTGTGTCTTTTCGTGGCTGTTTTTCTCTCTTTGTGGTGGTTTTTGGTCTGTTTGTGCTTGTCTTTTATCTCTTTTATCTCTCTATAGTTGATTTTTCTCTTTGTAGTCATTTTTTTGTCTCTTTGTGGTCATTTCTTTTGTATCATCATGGTCATGTACTCCAAATGGATTAGAAGCAGCTTTTAGTTAATTTTGTGTCTGAAATGGACATTTTGGGATAATTTTACACGAACTTGCAGGACAGAAAACATACCAACTCATTTACTCCTGTGGACCATCCAGTGTCTCAGAGAAACCACATGAAACCCCTCAGAACAACTCGCCTTCTGTCCATCTCTCAGTGCTGAACGTCAAAACTGTGTCCTTTATCTAACCTGTCCTCCCGTCTGTCCCTCAGACTCTAAGGCCATCGTGGATGGGAACCTGAAGCTGATCCTGGGTCTGATCTGGACCCTGATCCTCCATTACTCCATCTCCATGCCAATGTGGGAGGACGAGGATGATGAAGACGCCAAGAAATTGACCCCCAAACAGCGTCTGCTGGGCTGGATCCAGAACAAGGTGCCCCAGCTCCCCATCACCAACTTCCACCGAGACTGGAGGGATGGCAAGGCACTGGGAGCACTGGTGGACAACTGTGCCCCGGGTAGGTCCACGACCAGGACTCTGACAACACGGATCAGCTTCATTATTGTTTATTATCATTTATTAAAAAAGCTTTCAGTCTTATTTGGTACCAAAATTCTCCTCCAATAATTTCTGTGCATAACAAAGTCCTAAAACAGTCTCATCTGTCTCTGTGCTGCGTTCAGGTCTCTGTCCAGACTGGGAAACATGGGATCCCAGCCAGCCGGTGGAGAACGCCAGAGAGGCCATGCAGCAGGCCGACGACTGGCTCGGAGTTCCTCAGGTAACATTTACCTGTTAACCTCCGTCTTTTACCTGTGAGAAGAGAAGACATGGTGGATTTATCAAAGCGCAGCCACGAGAATCTGACCAACAGTTGACAAAATGTTTTTTTAAACATCAAGAATTTATATAAAAAATATTTGCAGGATCATAGACAGGATTTAAAAATATTGAGGTCTTTCCAACGCCTTCAGAAATCTTGACAACAAAACTGAAATCAAACAATGATACATGATAACACATTATGATACGATACGATATAATACAAAACAATATAATATGATATATTATTCCTGTAGGTAAATTTGCCCTCGACTCACATACAGCACACATTCAGCCGCCTCCATCACACAGATTAAACATCCTCGGTGTTCTTCATGTTATCAAAGAGCTGTGATGAAGAGAAATAAAAGTTTTTAATATCATGAAATAAATTATACAATATAAGTTCTTTAACAGCAGGAACAGAACCAGAGTTGTGCTGTGATCCAACAGGAAGCCTCATCAGGAACTTTCCCCTCACATGAGCTAAATGCAGATCTGCTCTATTTCCAGTCTGCAGAGCAGTTATCATCATCATCATCATCATCGTCGTCGTCCTGCAGCCAACCAGCAGTTTAAATTAGCAGCAGAGTGAAGCAGAAAACACAACCTGTACAATCAGATGAAGAACAATGAGGCGTCGACTCGTTAGTTAGAGACATAAAGTCAGAGTTTCCATCTTCACAGAGTCTTCCTGTGTTGAATTCTGGGTAATAAATGATGATGAGGTGTTTTTATGTTTAATGAGAACAGCAGAGAGCTGACGTGTCCCGCTGATTAAACTCTCGTTTGTCTCTGACATGTTTAAAGATTATCACTGGAAACTCTGAGTTTGATGTTGGATCACTTGTTATCAACAACTCCACACACTTCCTGTCTGTCTGACATGTGATTAAATCAACCAATCAGAGCCTAGGAAGACAATCAGTGAGGTGAATGTGAGGACAAACCCACAGACCTACATTCAGCAGATTACTGGAGCTCTTTTAAGATGTATCTTATATTTAAGAGATATGTTCTGACTTTTAATCAGTTTTACTGTTTTGTAAGGAAACACATGTTTGTCGTTGGTGATGAATCTCTTCTCCCACACAGATTTATCCTTTTCTCCATAGACAGGATTTTAGAAACGTGGCTAAAAGGAAATATATTTTATATTCTCTGTAAACCATCTTGCAGTACAGCGAAGAAGAAATGCTGAATCCTTTATGTATTTATTATTTTATTGGCCTAAAAGTAGTCAGTTTACTGATTCTAAAAATACTAAAATAATCAACATAAAAGAAAGACTGAATGTATGTAAAATTTATAACTGAATCTGTGGCTTTTTTAGTCAAAAACCTGCTTTGTTAATCTTCAGGCTTCCTCTGCCAACAGTAATATACAATAATAATAATGATAATAATAATAATAATAATAATGATGATGATAATAATAATAATACAATAATCTCGTAACATCTGAAACACTGTTGGTTCTGTGTAGAAAATGATCAATGATGCCTTGTGGCTGTTTAGTGAACTGCAGTCAGCATCCTGTTGCTCACATTCTGTAGGTGTCAACAAGAATCATCCTGGAAAATAAATTACAATCATATTTAGAAAAACATTGCCGTCTTTAATATTTCTATATTTTATTTGGAACTTGATGAATAGCTAGCTTTCTGTTTGAAAATGATTGTATCAGCTAATGCTACAACACAACCAAGGCAAAATCCTTGCAGCTAGCTGGCTAACCATAGCTTAGCTTAAGCTAGTTAGCTGCCCCTGCCTTGCATCACTCTTGGCGAGTAGAAAGTCATTATTTATAAACCTTCACTTTGTAACTTTACATCATTTTGTAGCTAAAATCAACTCTGTTGATGTTAGCATCATGAATTACATTAGCTGGTGAAGGCATCTAGCAAGCTAGCCAACTGAAATGTCAGATAGTATTTTGCTAGTGATAACATTAGCGAACAAGCAAACTAAGCTTAGCCTAGCTGGCTGTAAGTTAGCTACACTACATGGATCTGTAGTTTGTTGCTTTGTAATGTTAGCTGTTAAAGGTATTTGGCAATGACAAGCTAACCAAATTACCAATCAGATCCACCCGCGTAGTCTGGATGAAATAGCTAACATTATCCACTCAAGACAGTATTTTGCTGCGTTAGCTAGCTAGCAATTCATCCATATTAGCAAGCAAGCTAAGGTTAGCTAACATTAACCAGCCAAAACCACAGTATCACAATATATTTCATGTGTTTTGCAGAAATGTTGGACTACAAGTCTAAGCTAACGTTAGCTGGTGTAGCACACTGTTGGTTCTATAGGGAGCTGAAGAGAGATCCTTTGGATTCCCATTGAAAAACTGTCAAGTATTTTACAACCGAGAAGGTCTCAT
This sequence comes from Lutjanus argentimaculatus, assembly GCA_034769285.1. Classification (NCBI taxonomy): domain Eukaryota; kingdom Metazoa; phylum Chordata; class Actinopteri; order Lutjaniformes; family Lutjanidae; genus Lutjanus; species Lutjanus argentimaculatus. The sequence continues at coordinate 13,043,919 of JAWZSL010000005.1, read as the reverse complement.
TTTTTAGTTACAATCACACATTGGAAATATAAAGTGATTAATACATGTAAACTGCCTCACATTCTTACATTTTTCCCTTTAAAAGCAGCAAGAAGTGTTTCAAACTCTTTTTGTTTAATAATTTGTTACATAAATATAAATTTGAGCAACAAAAATGACGTGTGGAGTTCCCCACGGCTCCGTTCTTGAACATCTTTTATTCAACGTCTGCGTACTGTTACTAACTCAGATAATGAAAGAAGCCCCAACTGATACCATAATTATGCTTATTATACACAGATTTACTTAATATTATTCATAAAAATGAATCCCTGCAGTTAAACAACGATAACACTGAAATAATTGTTTTTGCTAAAGAACGATTAAAGGTAATAGTTCATCTTTAGTCACTAATGTAATTAGCTTATTTTATTTCTAGTGTATTTATTTCTCTTTAAATCCAGTTTCTATGCATTTTTATATCATGTATACGAGATGTTGAGTCTTTTATATGCCTTTCAGAAAACACTTTGAACGTCAGTGCTGCTGAACGGTGCTGTTTGTGCGTTTACTCCATTTTAAAAGGTTCAATTTGAACGTAGTGTTATTGATGCCTGTATTTAAGGATTAAAAACTGTTTTTCTGCTCTGCTAATGAACAACAGAGTCCATTATAGGAGCAGCTGTTTAACATTAAACAAACCTTTCATGTGTTCACCACCTGCTGTACAGTGTTATTTTGTCTTGTTAACTTAGATTTTCTCCCTTTAGTCTGTCTCCAGTTTCTCTTCCAGTAATGACTTTGGACTTAATACAATCAGATTTAATCTGAGATAAACAGTTCCATGTTGTTTGTGAATTAAAAATGTTCTGTTCTTTTCCATTTAATGAGTCTCTGTGATGTTTCTGGCAGTGAAACCGATGAGGATTATCTGCAGCTGTAAAGGTGCTCATCATCTGTTCGTCCCCTCGTTCTTCTTCAGGTGATCGCTCCAGAGGAGATCGTTGATCCTAACGTGGACGAGCACTCCGTGATGACCTACCTGTCTCAGTTCCCCAAATCTAAACTGAAGCCCGGCGCCCCCCTGAGGGCGAAGACACTGCACCCAAAGAGGGCCAAAGCCTACGGACCAGGTGAGGAACCACACAGCATCCAAAAACTCATGAGTTTAAATCTGCTTTTATCAGCTGGAGATCATTTTCCTTCCTCCCTTGTGTCTCTCAGGTATCGAGCCTCGAGGTAACGTGGTTCTGAAACCAGCAGAGTTTCTGGTGGAGACAGTGGAGGCTGGACTGGGTGAGGTTCTGGTTTATGTGGAAGATCCAGAGGGACACACAGAGGAGGTGGGGACACAAACAAACTTATTTTATTCTAAATCATACACAACAAATTGAAATAAAACTGACATTTCATGTCTGTCTGTCTGTCTGTGTGCGTCCATCAGGCCCGAGTGATCCCCAATAATGACAAGAACAGAACCTACTCTGTGGTCTACCTGCCCAAAGTGGAGGGGCTTCATAAAGTAAGAACAAAATCCCTTAAAGAAGACATCCTTTTCAACCTAAGTTCAGTCATGAATTCATGATTATATATTACATCCATTATATTCTGTAATTATATTTCATGACACTCTGTTGGTTCATCAGCAATACACCTGCCAAAGCTGAAGTCGTTAATGATTTAGATGACTAATCGGGTTAATTAGTTGTTGAAGTGACCATCAGAAACCCTGACAGGTCTGTCTGTTTTTGCTCCTCCCAGGTGAAGGTGCTGTTTGCTGGGCAGGACATTGACAGAAGTCCCTTCATGGTGAACGTTTCGAAGGCCATGGGCGACCCGACCAGAGTTCAGGCCCGCGGGCCGGGACTGCAGCAGATGGGAAACGTGGCCAACAAACCGACATACTTTGACATTTACACTGCAGGTAATCACTTGAACCGAAATATTCCTGAAAAAGAGAAACTTTTCTGAACAAATAAAGATGTTACCATAGGCTCTGACTTGAGTTCTACCCTAGTTATAATTCTCAAAAAAGTTCAGTCTGTGCGACACTCTTCCAGAGAGTGTCACATTCTTCTTTCAGTGTTTGAAGGTCTTGCTGTCCCTCTGTCTGTCCACCAGGGGCGGGTGCTGGAGATGTAGGCGTCATCATTGTTGATTCAAACGGCCGGAGGGATACAGTGGAGATTGTTTTGGAGAACAAAGGCGACAGTATTTTCCGGTGCACCTATGTTCCCGTCCTGGAAGGACCTCACACCGTCTATGTGACCTTTGCTGGGCAACAGATTCCCAGAAGTCCTTTCACTGTCCACATCTCAGAGGGTAGGTTTTACCACACTGGACAGTGTTATTTCTGATGTTATTATTTTTATTCTACATTGTGTCTGTGTTTCCAGAAAAACTTATTTAAATTGAATTGTTAGAAATTGATTTCCATGTAACATTAACAAGAACCTGAACCCTGCAGATATTTTGACTTCATGTATTACATCATCTAATATGAACAATATAATGACCCTTTGGACCCTCCCTCTTGTAACCACCATCTCCTGATCCTCAACATCTATCTCTAATCAGAGTCAATGTCACAGTAAAATCTGATGTTCAGACTGAATAATTAACTTTTAGATTTCCAAAACAGTTTAAAATCTGCAGGTCAGTCTGGGTCCAGGTGCGATGAGACTGTTGGTGCTTGGGTTTTATTGGCTGTGTGCTCTCATGGTTTTGGGCTGTGGTGTTTGGTCCTCTTGGTGCTACACTGGTCTGCTGGGAGAGGTGCAGACGCTGAATTAAATGGGAGCTGGACAGTCTGATAAACAGTTAATATTGGATGGATGTTTGGATGGACTTAAATTTGAGGTGGGCTTGTGTCTAACAGGACTTGGATCTGATTCTACGTGGGATTTACCTGTCTTGACTTGGACTTGATGTAGAAGTTGACTTGAGACTTTGGGATGTGACTTAGAACTTGCTGCCTAGATTTGTAACTTGTCTCATGGCTTTCCGACTTGGCTATTATTGATTTGGGATGTCTGGGCTACATTGTATAGTCTGGTGCCATTGCGTTGTGGATGGACATTGGCATTGCTTGTCTTTGACATGGGTCATGAATTGGTATCTTCTTTGACTGGACTTAGTTTTGACTTGGGAATCTTTTTGATGTGGAGCTTGTCTATCTTGACTTGGACCTGACTTGGAACTGGACTGGGTGCTTGTCTGTCCTGACTCAGAACTTGACTTGGGATTTGTCTTGACTGGTATATGCCATCTTGATGTAGTCCTTGTTGGTCTCAATTTAAAAACTGACATGGGATTTGTCTATATTTGACTTGAAACTTGACTTCAAACATAACATGAAACATACTGTCTTCATCCAAGTCTTGCTTGTCTTAAAGCGGGACAAGGCCCTGGACCTGCCTGTCTTAACTTGACCCTACCAGTCTTGACTTCAGTGTAATGACTAGTGACTAGTTGTCTTGACTGGCGACTTGCCTGGGATGGAATTTGGGACTTGCCTGTTATCTGTCTTGACTTAACATGAAAATTGACTTGGTATTTGTCCATCTTTGACTTGGGATGCTGGGGCCACCGTACTTGCTGTCTTGACTGTGGACTTGCTTGTCTTAATTTTGAACTTGACGCAGGACTTGTCTGTCTTGACTTAGTAAACTTAGTGATTGCCAATAATTACTTGTTACTTGTCTGTCTTTATTTGTGACTTGCTGTTGGGTGTTTTAACTTGACTTGACACTTGGACAAACACTAATATGGATGGATGGACATGCATTGCTTGTCTTTGACTTGTTTGTCTGGGACTTAGGATCTTGTCTGACTGGTCTTTGACATTGCTTGTCTTCCACTTGTGATCTTGTGTGACTGGACGTAGTTTTTACTTGGGACTTTCTTTGTAATGGAACTTGCCTGTCTTAGACTTGAGTAAGGATTTGGCTTGGGACTTGTCCTTCCTGACTTAGAACTCATCTTGGGACTTTGTCTTGACTGGCACTTGCTATCTTGATATAGGGAATGCCTCTATTGACTTCGGACTTGGCTGTAAACCTGCCTGTCTTGACTTGACCCTACAAGTCTTGACTTCAGTATTATGACTTGAGACTTCCTGTCTTGATTTGGAACTTTGAGAACTTGTTTGCCTCGAATTGTATATCTTGGAACTTGGAACTATTGGTTTGGAACTTGTCTGTGTTGGTTTGGGACTTGCCTTTCTTACTTTTTAACTTGCCCCTGGCCTTTCCTGTTTTAACCTGACTTGTAACTTGACTTTGGGCTTGATTTAGGACTTTGGGCTTGCAGTTTTGATTTGGGAATTTGCTTGTGATTTAACCTGACTTGATTTGAATTGACTTGACTGTTAGCAACTTGGGATGAACTTTTGACTTGGAGAACGTGCCTTGGTCCCACCTCTGCTTGCTGATGTGGCTGCCTCGCAGTCTGCTGGTCCATCTCTCTACTGGTCTGGAGGTGTTTGTCCCGTCTCTGCCTGTGTACAAATGTATCATCACTGTTGTTCCCTCCTTCAGTTTCACAGAGTGTCCCACCTTCCGGGTCTCCGGTGCACATTGGACCTCAGTCCATACGCACCTCACCCTCAGACAAGACAAAGAGAGGCCCCCCTCCAACACCGCCCAAACCCAGGCGACCAAGTTAGTACAGGCTGGGGCGGGGGTGTGACTGGAGCCTGCCTGCGCTAGCCTGGTTTCCTTCCACCTCAACTCAAAACCATCCCTGCCTCTGACCTCCGACCTCTCCGGAGGGGGTTTCCCAGCTTTACAGCATGTGCAGCTTCGTCCTGAGCAGCTTTTTCTTCTTCTACAGCCCAGAAACAGAGTGACTGTGGAAGAGTGGAGCCCTTTGTGGATGATGTCAGGATTGAAGTTCAACTTTTATCCCATCAATTATTTTCTTCAATTCCAGCTCAAATTACAGACATCCAAGTTAATTCTGGTGTCCCAGGACAGATTTTCACAAAACATCCTGTCCCATAAATGTTTGTAGGGTACAAGAATCTCATTAATTGTTTGAATTTTTGTATTCGATTTTCAGGAGAATGAAAGGAACTCAGAATCTATTATGTGAACGCTGTCATTGAGTATTTATATTCTCGTCAAATATGACGCATATGGGCTGGGTATCGCTGAAAAAATATGATACCAGCGCCAATACCAGACCCCTTAAAGTGATTATAATACCAGTGGAGAGCTTCATTCGTTAAGTCTTTTAGAAGGTTCTTCTTCAAGAAGAACACTTGCAGTCATCAGCTGTGAGCAACACCATATAAACCACCATTTTTTGAAGATCTGGGTACCAAAAAGATTGAATGCAGGCATCTTTTGACTTTTGATTCTACTTGATGCTTAAAAATATTGAGTGCCAACACCCAGCCATAGACGTAGGTTCTCCTCTAGTGTCAGGTTTGCCGGTTCAGGGCTCTGTGGTCAAGATAGCAATAATAAATAAGCAACATCTGGAACAGTCTTTCAAAATAAAGGCACAAAAACTGCTTGTGAGGTTTAGGCAACAAAACTTTGATGTTAGGTTTAGGAAAAGATCATGTCTTGGCTTAAAATTAATAGTTAGTTACATAAGTTAACGTATGTAAATGTAATTCACATAAATTCAAATCAAATCAAATCAAACTTTATTTATATAGCACTTTTCATACATCTTAAAATGCAACCCAAAGTGCTTCACAAGAAAAAACAGAAAGAAAAATGAAATGACAAAACATACAACAATAAAAAGTGAAATCCCGTCCCTCCCATCCCCACATATCGACACCCCCCCAGACACAACTCCCAGTGTGGAGGGCCACCATGAGGAAACGCTGGAGCTAAAAACTAACTAAAAGATTAAGACAGGGAATAAAAACAGGCAATAATGATATAATGTCAAAAAATAAATAAATTGAGGATTTAGAAAATTTAAAAGTAAAAAATGCACAAAACTTAAAATAAAATCAATAAGAGTAAATAAAATAAAAATGATTAAAGGCATAAGAATAGTAAAATAAGCGAAATAAGAAATCAATTAAAAGCCAAATTAAAAAGGTGAGTCTTGAGCTTCCTTTTAAAAATATCAACAGTCTCTGCGGCCCTGAGGTTCTCTGGGAGGCTGTTCCACAGCTGAGGGCCATAATGGCTGAATGCAGCCTCACTGTGGGTTTTTGTTCTAACTCATGGTATGGTTAAAAGGCCGGCGCCAGAGGACCTCAGGGTCCGCGAGGGTTGATATGATAAAAGCAGGTCAGATAGATAAGATGGTCCAAGACCGTTAAGACATTTAAAAACTAATAAGAGAACCTTAAAATCGATCCTGAAGCGGACGGGGAGCCAATGCAGCGATTTTAAAACTGGTGTAATGTGCTCCCGCCCTCTGGTCCTCATCAGCACGCGTGCGGCTGAGTTTTGTAAAATTTGTAGATTATTAATACTCTTTTTGGGAAGACCAGAGAGCAGGGCATTACAATAATCTAGTCTACAGGAAATAAAAGCATGCATCAGCACCTCCGTGCTGGCCTGAGAGAGAAACGGGCGGACTCTGGCTATATTCTTAAGATGGTAAAAACCTATCTTTGTAATATTTTTTATGTGTGGAATAAAAGTAAGCTCAGAGTCGAAAATAACGCCCAGGTTCTTTACGTATTGTGAGGGTTTAAAATCTAGTAGTCTTGGAAAAAGTTTCTCTCTCTGGCCTTCAGGACCAATGACTAAAACCTCTGTTTTGTTCTGGTTGAGCTGAAGGAAATCCTCTGCCATCCATGACTGAATGTCAAAAATACAGTTAAAGAGGGCATCAATTGGCCCTGAGTCATCAGGAGACACGGCGATGTACAGCTGTGTGTCGTCAGCATAGCTATGGAAGCTGATGCCATGTCTCCTGATGACGTCCCCCAAGGGAAGCATGTAAAGATTAAAAAGAATTGGACCTAAAATTGACCCTTGGGGCACCCCACACCTAAATTCATGTGTTCTGGAGGAACATGTATCCATACTTACAAAGAAATATCGATCTGTGAGATAAGAGCGAAACCAGTTAAAAACAGCACCAGAGAGGCCCACCAGGTTTCTCAGTCTATTCAATAAAATGTGGTGATCTGCTGTATCAAAGGCAGTGCTTAAGTCCAGTAGTACCAAGACTGTGAGTTTTTGTGCATCTGCATTACACCTGAAGTCATTTAAAATCTTTAAAAGGGCTGTCTCGGTACTGTGGTTCGTTCTAAAACCAGATTGAAAAATCTGTCTGGAGCCACATTACGACATTAAGACTTAAGACTTTAAGGTCTTATGTCTTAAGGTCTGACATATCTGATCGTTTATTGATCACTGACATTTAATTCATCCGCAGAGGGCTGATTATGTGTGTGTGTGTGTTGGGTCACTTCATGCCAACATCTGGAGGCAGCACCAGCCAACTTCGACGGTCATCTTTACAAACACTGCAGTGGTTTTATTCTTCAGAGCAAAATTTGTTGGTAAAAATATGCAGAACATGAATGTTTGGGTTCCTTCTGTTCAGTTAACTCTGTTTGTTAGAGTCACTGCTAATAAAAAATAACAATACTGATTAGAAAAAAAATGAGAAAAACAGCAAAAACTAACATTTCAAACCACACATACAGTTTATAACATACTTTATACAGTAGAACTAAGTGCCTCTGATTTCTGGCCGTCTCAGAGACACACATGAGCCTTTATCATCCTCCTCATCATCACCTCTCCTTTCCCTTGTAACTGATCAATAACCCTTCTCTTCCTTTTCTGTTCTTAACTGTCTGATTAATGTTTCTGTTGAAATTTCACAGTGATTCTCAGCTTTAAGTGTTTGACGTCTCTAAACCTTTAAAGTCGAGATCATTTTGTGTTTTAAAGTGTTTAAATGTTGTTGAAGTCATGAACCTGCAGCTCTGACCTCTGATAATCCTGTTCTTCTTTCATCGTGTCTTCATCTCTGCTGCTTTTTCCTTTCAGCCTCAGCAAACTGCTTCTCTGATCAGCTGACTAACAGAGATAAACCTGCAGCCGTCTGAGTGTCTGCGTGTGGTTTATCTTTGGTTTAACTGTGTTCACTTTTAGACTCTGACCCAAATCCTCACTTTTACCTCCAGGGTTAGTTCAGGATTAAATCTTGGATTTCAGAGTGAGAGATGTTAAAAGTTCACCTTTAGCTTTTCGGTCCACACTGACTTTGTTTTACAAGAGTTTCAAAACACTGAGGCCTCCCAACAACAACTTCTGTAAAACTTTATTCATACAGTTAGCTCAGAGCTGTGGCTATGTACGTGTGCTGTTGTGTAGGGCACCAAGTCCCAGAGTGGGCACCAAAACAGCCTATCACAGCTCTGCCTACAGCATTAATAAAGTCTGCAGCGATGGCCTCATCCTCAACTGACTGCACTCCAAAGTTTGGCTAAATTTTGGTGAGGTAAAAACTGGCCTGACCATTTTCAAAGGGGTCCACTGACCTCTGACCTCCAGATATAAAATTAGGCTCTATGGGTACCCAGACACGCCCACTTTATTCTAATCCCAGGTGGCTTTTGGGCAAAAATCATGCAGTTATTTGCATGCAATAAAGATGTGTTATTTAGGCGTATTCTAAAAATTGTGTATTTGAATATTTCTGCAGTCTGGGCTCCCTAACCAGTGTTGAAGTGTCATAAATTGGGTTTGAGTGGAAAGCTGAGACTCTTGTGAATTCAGTGAACTCAAAGCCACCACAAAGCAGCTACACTTAAAGCACCCAAATGGCCGACAGCAGCCCTGAGGTAACTGATCAGTTATGTATAATCTTGGTGTTTGTCTTGAAATCAATAACTGGTTATAAACTCAACAAAGCAAACTAAACTCACACTAACTATTGAAACAAAGAAGGAAGATGAATATCTACTTTTGCTCACTTGATGCTTGCAACGAAGCTGAGATACGTGAGTTAAGATTGTATAAACTTAAGGTTCAGACAATTTTATTGCCCCAAATAAAGCTAATTCATTTGCAGCTTACAAATGTTAACAATGTTCACAATATTGTTTAACATTCCATTAATTTGTGCACCTTAATTAATAATTTGAAAGCACTAATTAGCAGTTTGTGTGATTATAAATTTAAGTGCATAAACTAGGAACATGAACCACAAATGATTAATTAGAGATGGTGATTTAGTATTTTATCCTCATTACTTTATAATTCAAGAACACAGATGAGTGTTTTGATGCATGAATTTTTAGTTAGGGAGGAAAAATGAATAATATATGTACACACATGAATAATTTGAGAGTGTAAATTAGTAACTCTAGTAAATCTACCAGGACAACCTCTAATTTAAGTCAGTGTGGACTGGTCAGATCAGGGCTCAGTGTAGGATTACTGCAGGAGTGTGTGTGTATGTGTGAATGTTTCATGATCATTTTTGAGATAATTTCCACATCTAACCAGTGTCCCACATCCTCTGATTGGTCCTCACAGCCTGTAACCCGAATGCCTGCAGGGCGTCAGGCAGAGGTCTGCAGCCGAAGGGTCTGAGGGTGAAAGAAGTGGCTGATTTTAAAGTTTACACTAAAGGAGCCGGCAGCGGAGAGCTCAAAGTCACCGTGAAGGGACCAAGTAAGGCGGCATCACTGGAGATTATAGTTCACTGTACATGATGAGCAGCTCTGATTGTGACTGATGATGTTTTTATTGTGAATCCAGAGGGTCTGGAGGAGCCAGTGAAGGTTCTGGAGATGGAAAATGGGATGTATGAGTGTAATTATTACCCCATCATGATGGGAAAATACATCGTCAGCATCACCTGGGGAGGACACAGCATCCCACGCAGGTGAGACATTCAGTCCAGCTTAATGTTCTGATGAAGTTCATCCAAACAGAAAATTGAGAGAACCAAATGTGAGTTTTATGTTGGTGGTTTCATGTAAAAACAGAACAGTAGGGGACCCAGGATAGAACCTTGAGGTACTCCAGTGGTTTTACACAGAGAACGGTAACATGTTCAGTAAAAAGTTCTTTAAAAAGATTATGATACCCATGATTAGGGAATTGTTAGCACTGCAGCATTACGTTGTTTGTACAAATCAAACACTTCCTGTATCCTTTCAAATAAAAAGCCCTCCAGTAGTTTCATCAGACAGAAATCCTTCATTTCTTAACAAGGCTTTTATTGTGAAACATTTCCAGGAACGTATTGTGGAAAAAGTTGTAAGGTTCCCACACATAAATAATGTCAGGTCACTGAATTGCTGTCTGGCTCTAATGGAAACATACATCGTGCTTTGTTGGTATGCACATAATATGACAGCTGTGGGAGATCATCCTTCCTGGCCTTTATTTGAGTCCCAGCTTTTATTTGACTCCCACTCTTTATTTTAGGATATACCAATTTTTATTTTAGTACTTCTGATGTTGCATCTGTTAAATCTTTGTATGTAATATACAAATACACATTTATTATATTTAATTTCAATCTGTTTCTATTGGATTGTAATAATGTGTGTGTGTCTTTTCAGTCCGTTCGAGGTTCAGGTGAGTGAGGAGGCAGGGCCTCAGAAGGTGAGAGCCTGGGGTCCAGGTCTGGAGACCGGTATGGTGGGGAAGAGTGCTGACTTTGTGGTGGAGGCCATCGGAACGGAAGTGGGAACACTCGGTACGTCACAACAGCTCACCTGCTGCGCATGATAACTGACAGGTGGATGGAGGGGCGGGGCTTAAAGATGGCTCCTGGTGGTCTGAAATAGACACTTTTCATGTGGATGTCTGGAGGAATTTATTGCTTAAACTGACTACATTTACCATCAACACTGGCTGGACATCCACAGAAAAAGTGGTAAATTTTCCCTTTAAAAGCTGATGACATAACAGGTGTTGTCATATTTAGTGATATATATTTACAGATCATTCACGGAGAGGTTCAAAACTGTTGCTTCAAGGTTTATTTTTGACCTCAAATAGATTTTGACAAAAAATTCTCAACTCAAGATAAAATTACTTGATATCTCCCAGAACCTTTCAGTCACATTTCATGGTCTTCATCGTGTTCAGAGGGAGTGCAGAAATATTTGTAAATAAAGAAATTATTTTTCAACAAACTTAAAAACAATTAGAATCAGTAATTCATGAATAAAATGGGGATGAGGTTAAAAAGATGTTTAATTCAGTGTATATCACTGATCGTGTGCAGGTTTCTCCATCGAGGGTCCCTCTCAGGCGAAGATCGAGTGTGACGATAAAGGTGACGGGTCATGTGACGTTCGGTACTGGCCGACTGAACCGGGCGACTACGCCGTGCACGTCATCTGTGACGACGAGGACATCAAGGACAGCCCCTTCATGGCTCACATCCTGCCTGCTGCCAACGATGTTTTCCCAGAGAACGTGAGAACAGAGCAGAACCTCCCTGGTTTTAAAACGATCTCACAGATATTTTTTTATTCTCACACGTGACGTGTTGAATCTCCTCTTGTCCTCAGGTGAAGTGTTACGGTCCCGGTCTGGAGCCGCTTGGCTGCATCGTCAACAAACCTGCAGATTTCACCATCGATACCCATGGAGCCGGCAGAGGAGAGCTGAAGCTCTACGCTCAGGTCAGAACTCATCAGATAATCTTTTTTCACTCTGTGATGAATGATGTTCTGATTAATAATGAAATGTGTGTTTGTGCTTTCAGGACGCTGAAGGTTTCCCCATCGACATCCAGATCACAGATAACGGAGACAGCACCTTCTTCTGTGTTTACATTCCCACCAAACCCATCAAACACACCATCATCATCACCTGGGGCGAAGTCAATGTCCCCAACAGCCCCTTCAGGGTAAAAACAACACAGACACACTGTCAGCTGAGTGGGATGTCCACCAATCACATGCTGACGTGTCCTCAGGAAAATCACTGAACTCTGAGTCCCACACTGTAACTGCTGCCATCAAAGTGTGTGAAGGATAAATTGATGAATATAGATTTTTGGGGAGAATTAAAACCAAAATGTAGAACAGACCAAAACTAATGCTGTAATAACCAGTTAGAATTAGACTGTATGAAGACAAAACAATATTAGCCTGATCAGCCACCATCAGGAATCAATACACACATTAAACTATTAATCAAACCAATAACTAACAGCTGTCAGCATCAGACAAACTGATCAGACTTTAGCAGTTATCTTGTGTTTCTGTTGTGGTGATAAAATGTTTAAAATAATCATATTAGCAGTTTGAATTAAACTAAAGCTCCATGTACCAAACTCCATTTAAACAATAAGACATTTTAACAATTCATTATGTGTTTGCAAAAACACATAACTCTAAAAACACAAAATAAAAGGTGTCACATTGTCGACAGTCTTCTTGTTAATTCAGCATCAATATGTTGTTACCACGTCCAAAACTCAGAAAATATACAACACCAAAAAGGCACTAAATGTCATACAAAAAGCTTAAAAGGGCACGTGAAATGTCTGGAAAAGTGCTATTTGTACACCATCCCATGAAGTCATGCTGAAAACAGACAAATAATGCTGATCTCAATTAATATCCCATAATGACATGATTCTTTATCATATTGCATTGTTGTACTGTTAATGCTAAACCCAGTGAAGTACACAACTTGAGATAAAAAATATTTCAGTAAAAGTAAAAAGACTGATTTTTAAAATTGGTCAAAATAGTACACATACACAAAAATGACTTTGTTTGAGTAACAGGCGCAAATGTGATGTGTCATTTCCTCCCCTGGTTGCTGAGGTTGGGTACCATTCACATTTAAACCAATAACAGTAGCCAGAATTTGGTACCAGTACCCAATGTTACTCTCTCTGTAGAAACAATAATGTAATTTCCATCACTTTTTGCATTGGTTTAATTTGAATTGGTTCTCAGTAGCACCATCGTAATTTGGTCAGTTTTTCTTTAAAGTACCAAATTCTGTATCCTGCTGGTTGTAGGGTTGGATACTGAAGGAAGGGTTGTTGATGCAGTTGATTTTCATGTTCATAAATGTTCCCTCGTCACTATTTAAACATGGTCCATGTTATGAACCAGGTGACAATCGGAGAAGGCAGCCATCCAGAGAACGTGAAAGTTTACGGTCCAGGTGTGGAGAAGACGGGACTGAAGGCCAACGAGCCGACGTACTTCACTGTGGACTGCAGCGAGGCTGGACAGGGTGGGACATGGTCCTAAACCACACCTGATTCATATCTTTTATTTTTGATATTACATGATGTTAATGTTGTTGTTCCTTCTTGTTTGATTTGTCCTTCTGGATGATATTTGCTTTTATTTGACAGCTGCTACAGTATGACATAATACGACACAATAAAGTTTGTTATCCATGATGTTACCTGCAGGTGACGTCAGCATCGGGATCAAGTGCGCTCCAGGTGTTGTCGGTCCTGCTGAGGCCGACATCGACTTCGACATAATCAAGAATGACAACGACACCTTCACGGTGAAGTACACGCCTCCAGGACCCGGTCAGTACACCATCATGGTGCTGTTCGCCGACCAGGTGAGAGACAGACAGACGGACAGACAGACAGGTGAACTGATTCTGGAAACGTTTCCTGTTAACACGAGGAGTTCAACAAAACTGTCACCTTTAATGTTCAAACAGGAAATCCCCATCAGCCCCTTCAGAATAAAGGTGGATCCTTCCCACGATGCAGCTAAAGTGCGAGCAGAAGGACCTGGACTCCACAAGACAGGTGACACAAACATGATGATGTGTTATAATGCAGCCATCAGATACACATTATTATATTATTTAGATTTGTATATTTGATTTCTCCTAAACTATGTGTAGGTGTTGAAGTGGGGAAACCGACTCACTTCACCATTTACACAAAAGGAGCCGGTAAAGCCAAACCAGAGGTTCATTTCACGGGAGCAGCTAAAGGTGACGCCGTCAGAGACTTTGAGATCATCGACAACCACGACTACTCATACACCGTCCGCTACACCGCTGTGCAGCAGGTCAGATCAAAAAACTCTGATTTATAACGAGAGATCTGATCAATGAACTGATGTTTGACTGTAGCTCATGTCTCCATCAGGGGAACATGTCCATCACTGTGTGTCACGGAGGAGACCCCATCCCTAAAAGTCCCTTTAACATCAGTGTGGCCCCCCCACTGGACCTCAACAAGGTCAAAGTTCAGGGTTTGAACAACAGTGAGTACAGTTCAGTCTGATCTCAGTTTTAGTTTAACTGCACTTTTATACTTTTAGGGCATTTGGCAATTTTCTTTTCAGAGATCTCATCCTGCTTAAACATTGGAAACATCCAAAAAAATTCAAATGTCTACTCAACCAGGGGTTTCCAATATTGTTGGGTGATACGACAATATTGCCTTTACCATGACAAAATATAAATTTAAAGAAAAACAAGCAAAAACAGACTAAACCTCTTGCTTGTGTGTCTGTGCTTGTGTGTGAATCAAAGAGGTGGATGTTGGGAAGGACGAGGAGTTCACGGTCAGTACTCAGGGTGCTGGAGGTCAGGGCAAACTAGACGTCAAGATCACCTCACCATCACGTCGACCAATCCCCTGCAAGCTGGAGTCGGGCACAGCCAATGAGGTGCACACAGTGAAGTACATTCCTCCTGAGGAGGGACCGTACAGAGTGGACATCAGCTACGATGGAAACCCCATACCAGGAAGTCCGTTCACCGTGGAGGGCGTCATGCCCCCCGACCCTTCAAAGGTGAGTCACTGTAAACACATTTTCCTTCAACCCTCCTTTAAAGTTTGGTACATTTTAGTGAAGTCTTTCAGAATTATACAGTTTTTATCCTTAAAATCCTGTTTTGTGTTGCAGGTCCTCTGCAGCAGAAATAAATAAATCTTTTGAGCAGGCAACAGTTTCAGTCTGTCGAGTTAAAAGTAGTGCTGCTCACTGAGCTGTGATGGAACCAAACAAAATCTGTCATCTAAAAATTATTCAAAGCACCAAAAAGTGCCGAGCTCTCATGCAGAAGCATCACACTGTGTATCCCAGTCCTGCACTGATAGCTCCAAAATCTCAAAACTTTGAGGATACAAACACAATAGATGGGCAATCTTGTTGAACCTTTCTAGGTCCAAGTAACCCTTTCTTGGTTTGAGTAAACCTTTTGTTGGTCAAAGTTAACCTTTCTTTGTTCAGACAAACCTTTCTTGGTTCATGTAAACCTTGTGTTGCTCTAATTAAACCTTTCCGGTTCCCTGTAAGCCTTTCTTGGTCCAGTTAAACCTGGTTGGTTTGGAGTAAACCTCACCGGCTTAACCCTCTCTTGGTCTGAGTAAAAATGATCTTGGTTCCAGACGGGTTCACCTGGTCTACTGATTCAATATTGATTCATTAAGTGTGATTTAGCTCCAGACTGTATGCTAACTTTTGGTACCAGCAAATTCTTTCAACATGTCCTTGTGTTTCATCTCTTTTGCCTGTTTACCTTTCAGGTTCGAGCCTACGGTCCCGGTCTTCAGGGTGGTGTTGTGGGTAAACCAGCCCCCTTTGCCATTGACACAAAGGGAGCAGGTACTGGTGGCCTGGGCCTGACGGTAGAGGGACCCTGTGAGGCCAAGATCGAATGCCAGGACAACGGTGACGGATCCTGCTCTGTGTCCTACCTGCCCACCGAGCCCGGTGAGTACGCCATCAACATCCTGTTCGCGGACCAGCACATTCCTGGGTCCCCCTTCAAGGCCATGGTCCAGTCGGTGTTTGACCCCAGCAAAGTGACGGCCAGCGGCCCCGGCCTGGAGCGAGGGAAAGTCAACGAAGACGGATCCTTCACGGTGGACTGCTCTAAAGCGGGAGAAGCCGAGCTCACCATCGAGATCATTTCAGACTCCGGAGCCAAAGCTGAAGTTCATGTCCAGAACAACAGCGATGGGACCTACTCCATCACCTACATCCCACGGTTCCACGGCATGTACACAATCACCATCAAATATGGAGGACACGCAGTGCCAAAGTTCCCCGCTCGACTACAGGTGGACCCGGCTGTCGACACCAGCGGTGTGAAGGTCTATGGACCAGGAGCGGAGCCCAGAGGTGAGGGCTTAAACATATTATTCTACACAGTTATAAGGTGGTAGGGCCGGTTTATACGATTTCATCACAAGTTGTCACATAAGCCAATGAAGTGAAGTATCACATTAGAAAAGGTTGATGGAAACAGATAAATTAAAAAAAAATGGTCCTCAGTTTTGCAAAAAAAAATGTTTTTAGATTCTCTTTAGGTGGTTTGAAACTGACAGAGATTGTGAAGAGATTTTTTTCACAGCATTATTTGCCTGAGTTTGACTAAACCTGTGCAAAAGGTACCGATGGCAGAAGTTAGCTGTTAGCTAAAGTACACATCTCAATATAAACTAAAGAGACGTGGGCCAAGAACTGAACCCTGTGGGATTCCTGATTTGTTATTATCAGAAGTAGTCTAATAAGTACTACATTAATTTCAAAAGCTATTAATTAAATAGGGATACACAACTTTCACCTTCTTTATTGAATTTCTTTCTTAATTTGCCTAATTTACCTTAATTACCCATAGAAGACCCTGTTGTTTAAACACAACCCTACTAGGAAAATTTGGCACCTTTCAGCTTGTAAACTGCACACAAAAATGTGAATAAACTCTCAGTTTGGAGCCACATGTTGTTTGAACTTTAGTTTCCAGACTTAGTTCTGTTTCTGAGGTCTGTTTTTATGGTGAAGTGAGTGTGTGCTCTGATTTTTGCAGGCTGCTCAGGGTGACTCAGCTCTCAGCGGTTTATTTATTGGCCTCCTGGATTTCTCCCGAGTCAATTATAACAGTTAATAAACTCACAGGAGAACAGTTGCAGTTTTGTAGGCTGCATTTTTCTCATTATGTTCTATTTTGGACCAACTTGATATAGATCTACACGTTGCAATTAGCTTCCTTTTCTGATCAGTTTTTAAAATGAGTTTTACAATTGAGAGTTCAATAAACCACAGAGTGTGAGTCATTTCTAAAATACTCATGCATTGATTCATACAAGCAAGAACAAGAACCAAGAACAAGAGCATTAATATGTTACCCTCCTTTCCCCTCAAAGCCCACAGATTCTCACTGAGTAACAAAGAATTAATTAGTTCCTGAAACAGCCCCTTTGTACAACCAGAATATATGAAAACACTAGAGAATCATCAGAAATGCCTCAGATACAGCCGAAAATGCTGCAACGGATCATGCAAGTCTTTGCACCAATCAGATATCATGTATTTTATTCACCCTGAAACTGTTCCATACTGATAAAATATGTAATTACATGATAGTTTTGAAATGGGACCCTGTTATGCTTGAGCTGAGTCACGTACGCCAAATATTTTTTAACCTGGGCCAGATGATACAACAATGATAGCAATCATATCACAAACATACAGGGTAATAATGAAAATATATTTTTAATGCACTGATACCATATCAGAACTCGGTTCAGCTCATAGACAAAGTTCAGGTATCAGAATATCAGGAAGGAAAATCAGATCTTTTCTAGAAAACACCAGCTTTTATTTTATTTCAATGTTTGTTCTATATGTAATAAAATGAGTGTCATGATTGTACCAGAGGATAGTTGAATATTATGATACATAAATCAGTTTCCAGTGTATTGTAAGAGAAAACAAAGAGAATGACAACAAAAAGAAGTTCTTAAACATATCATTGTTTAAAAATACTGAATAATAATCATGATAATATAATGATAGTGCTGAATAACAACATTTCTTGGATAAAATACAGTGTAAAATGAACAAAGATTATGTAGATTATCAAGTAAAACCGAACAGGACTAAAGGGAAACACACCGGCAGTCAAATACCAAAAATTAGCATCTTGTTTTATCTTATTCATACATTAATAAGTAATCAACTGGTTTAAGAAATTGATGTATAATTTAACACATTTAGATATTTGATCTAAAGATACATTAAACATCAACATTAAATTACAGGGATTCTCTGCTAAGCTAGGCTAGTTTTCTTTTAGCTGCTATTACTTTTTCCTTCAGTATGTTTGGATTCGCAGTAGCTACTGTGTCATTTTAGTGGGCTAACAATCTGACTCACATTAAAATATATTTTTAAATGACAAGAACTGTTTTATGTAAATTTTTTCTCTTGCAAGGTGAGGTTAGCTAGCTAAGGTTAGCTGTGGCTATCATACCAGCTACCATCTTTATTTCTCTCAGAAATTACATTATGTGTAGATACAATCATTTTGTTTCTTATTTTAATATGACGTCAGAAAGTCAGATTTTAGTTCGTTTTAACCAAGTGATAAAATTCAGTGTTTTGATTCTCAGAAAAAAAACAACATAATTCTCTTCAGACTCAAAAAGTATTGCAGTTTATTTCCTGATATTTTCTTCTCTTTCTGTGTTTTCATGTTTGTTTTGTCTCTGCAGGCGTCCTGAGGGAAGTGACCACACATTTCACTGTGGACGCCCGCGCTCACTACAAGAGCGGTGGCAGCCATATCAAAGCCGGCATCTCCAATCCATCAGGCGCCAACACGGACGCCTACATCACTGACAAAGGGGACGGGACCTACAGAGTGGAGTACACGCCCTACGAGGACGGTGAGACGTGTTATCCTGTGTATTAATGTGTATGAATTCATCATGTGACCCAGCAGGAGGTGATGAGAGAATCTGTTGGACGGAGTTTGAGCTTCAGTCAGCAGAATGAAACAGAGTTCAGGCAGCAGGAGGAGGTTTCTGCTGCTGTTTTATGGCTTGTTTTTCCACAGTAACACATTATAATGTTGAAACTGAGTGCCGTGTGGCTTCATAAAGCTCCTGTTTTCCCTCCACCACAGTAAAGAGAATGAGGCGAGGAGGCATTTG
Organism: Lutjanus argentimaculatus; assembly: GCA_034769285.1. NCBI lineage: Eukaryota > Metazoa > Chordata > Actinopteri > Lutjaniformes > Lutjanidae > Lutjanus > Lutjanus argentimaculatus. The sequence goes on along the minus strand of JAWZSL010000005.1, from coordinate 13,025,082 downwards.
TGGCTTCAGCAATTAAACTTGTTGCTGCAGAATGATTTCATCATGTTTAAACGCTCTTAATGTGGCAATCTGACAGAATTAGAGGCTAACCATAGCTGTCTAGCATGCTAACATGCAAAATAGTAGCTGGTGAACATTAGCTCATGATCTAAAAATCTACTTAACATAAAAACATACATGTTAACTATAACATGCTGCATTCATGTCATATTGGAGGAATCATTATTGGCAGTTTCTGGTCTTGTAAACTACTTTTTCGAAGATTCGATATGTCTGTCTGAATATGGAAATGCCTGAAAACCAAATAAAAATGGATGCCTCATGTCAGCAAAAGGTGGTGGTAATTAAACCCACATGTCATAGTAATAGTGCTTCAGTATATTTATAGTATTTATAGTACAGTATTTTTAATCCTCACATGGAACTCTGCAGTCTTTAAGTAACATGCAGGCAACAGGAACAGAGAGGAGGAGTTGAGAACACAGTAATGCAGTAAAGTGCTGAAACAGATTCAAAATATAAAGGCATAAAAATGTGAATAATATAAAATGAATGACTGTAGTTTGGCCTTTAACTGCTCAGTGACAGAGAAGCAGCAGTGGGAGGAAGGAGGGTGAGTGTCGAGTATTAATAGCTGCAGTCTGGCTGCTCGCAGCAGATGGTTTTCCACTGATAGTAATGTGTGACATGTTGGAGCCCACTGCATTGTGGGACAGAAATACTCTCCCCTGTGGAGGCCTCAGTCAGGCTGGGATTTTAATAAAAGGTGATGCTCTGTTTGACTCTCTTCTTACAGGCTATCCTAGATTTATAGGCAAGAACCAAGAACTGAATTTATCCAAGGGTTAGTGTCACTCTAAAGTTGTGAATGTGAAAGCATTACACAAGACTGATGACATATAGTAACACCAATCTAAGAACCTATCAGCTGTCTCCTCACAAAAATTTAGCCTCTGTGGGCATCAACCAATAATTCAGGGCTTCCAGTGTAGCTAGTAGATATCCAGATAACAGATATCAGATATCCTTCTATGGCAAAGGCATGACCGGCCCTTCTCTTCCTCTGATTGGCTATTACTTGTCGCCTTTGTTGGTTGGGTTGGCACTTTTCCAGTTAGCTACGCTACAATTTTTCAAGGTAGCTAGCTTGTTTGCTAACAGGACATTAAGACACATATGGAACTCATGAGCTTGTGGCAACAACATGGCAAGTTGTGTATGTTTGGCGTTGAAGTGGTTAAGTTGTGAAAACACCTCTTCTAGGCAACAGCATGGATGCCAAAATCATTGGTGTCTAGAAGCCACAGAGGCTAACAGTGTAGCAAGCTAGCAAGCAGGTAACATATGGCAAAAATGCAAAGGCATGATGCAAAGGAATATTAACATTTTCATTATAGAATTACAAAGAAATCCCTATACAACTATTTTAACTGAAACCACTGAAATATGAACTTCAATGGCCTCCACCATTTCTGAAAATGTCAGTAAACACGTAGCTTATATGTGACACAGACCCTGTCCTCTAGTATAGGCCTTTTCCACCATGATGGAATTGGCCCCCGCATTTCCACCTAAAAGGTGATCAGAACCCAAATAATTGGTTCCAAGCTGGAGCCTAAAAATAGCAGGTATTCCTCAGGAGCCAAAATGAATTGGTCATATTGTTCAGGTTGTTGTGCATTGTGCAAACACACACTGGTTCTTTAGATGGCATCAAGGTTTCAAGAATCTTGAACAGAGTCAGTTCAAGAGCCAGAGATAATTTGGTGAAAAAGGACCTGTAGTGCAAAAAATTTGAGGTTAAGGTTTGGCCAGCTAACTTGCTAAATGCTACATGTTAAAATAACTTGAGTCTCTGTCTGTCTGTCTGTCTGCAGGTTTGCATCTGATTGAAGTGTTGTTCGATGAGGTCTCTGTGCCTAAAAGTCCATTCAGGGTGTCGGTGACTGAGGGTTGTGATCCCAGTCGAGTCCGAGCCTACGGTCCAGGCCTGGAAGAAGGACTGGTCAACAAACCGAACCGCTTCACCGTTGAGACCAGGTGATTTTACTGTATTTCTTCATATAAAGTGTTTCAGACTGATTGCCCTTTAATTCAGTCCGTCCAAACTTCCATTTTATCTATCTTCTGTCCTGTCTCAGAGGTGCTGGCACTGGAGGTCTCGGCCTGGCCATCGAGGGTCCATCTGAGGCAAAGATGTCCTGTAAGGACAACAAAGATGGCAGCTGCAGTGTGGAGTACATCCCCTTCACTCCTGGAGAGTACGACGTCAACATCACCTTCGGAGGCCTTCCAATCCCAGGTGATGCACCTAAACACTTTCGTCCACCATGTTGGGACCTCTGTGGCTTTTGGATTTGATAGATTCTGTCTGTATTTCATGAACAGAAATTATAATTATTGGCCACTTCTGTCTGTGTTGCAGGGAGCCCATTTCGGGTTCCAGTGCGAGAGCTGGTAGATCCCAGTAAAGTGAGGTGTTCAGGTCCCGGCCTGGGAAGTGGAGTCCGAGCCCACGTCCCTCAGACCTTCACTGTAGACAGCAGCAAGGCTGGGGTGGCTCCCCTAGCGGTCCAGCTGTATGGACCCACAGGTAAGTCCCTGATTTGTCCTCTTATACATGTGAGTTTTGTTCATGCTAGTAATTGTGGACCCAAGACCTAAAGTTTCAAAAGTTCTGCATTCCCACTGTCCCAATTTCCACAAATTCTATGTTCCTGTAAGTCTTATGTTCCAGCCCTACTGCTTTATCAGTGGGTAGACTTTATTTTGAAACTCTGGTTGCTCTTCAGGTGTGGCCGAGCCAGTCAGCATCACAGACAATGGTGATGGTACTCACACAGTCAACTACACTCCTGCCAATGACGGGCCGTACACGGTGTGCGTGAAGTACGCCGACCAGGAAGTCCCTCGCAGGTCAGTACTGAAGAGACTCAAATATAAAGAAGTCTGATTTTTCACTGGTTTACCTTTCAAACTGTCTCCTGTCAGCCCCTTTAAGATCAAAACGTTACCGGCTCATGATGCCAGTAAAGTTCGAGCCAGCGGTCCAGGTCTGAACGCCTCCGGAGTGCCCGCCAGTCTGCCGGTTGAGTTCACCATTGACGCCAGAGATGCCGGAGAGGGACTGCTCACCGTTCAGATCCTGGTGAGACGCTGGAACAGTCTGTCAGATTTAAATGTTGTTTTCATTCCAGGCGGACATTTAATGTTTCAAAGAACACTCTTAGAAATACAGCTGCTAACTAGAACCTTAAAGGGTTCTTCAGCTTGTCCACGGAGGAAAACTCTTTTGGATTCCACTTGGAACCCTTTCAGAGAGTTCTACATAGAATCTAACATAAAGGGTTATACCTAGAACCATCTGTGAAAAGCTCCACTCAGAACCCCCCATGCGAGGTTCTACAAAGAATCTTTGTATGGTATAACGGTTCCACCCAGAACCCTGCCTGAGGATTCTATAGAGAACCTGTCCACATTCTAAGGGAGGTAACAAGAACCCACCCGGGCTTCCATTGTTTTTATGGTTTTGCTTTTATATCCCAAGGATTTTAACTAGAAACCACTTGGGGTTCCACTGAGAACCTTCTATATTTCAAATGTTTTATCTAGAACCCACACAGGGGTTCTATCGGGAACCCTTTTATTATCCAGGGGTTTTACCTAGAACCAACCCAGGAGTCCTATTGAGAACTCTGTTATATCCCAAAGGTTTTATCTAGAACCCACTTGGGAGTTCTATTGAGAACCCTCTATATTGCAAAGGTTTTATCTAAAACATACCAGGGGGGTTCTCCCGAGAACTGTTTTATGTTATGGTACAAAGAACTCTTGACAAAAAAGTTCTTCAAAAAGGATTCTTTACACAAGAGTTCTTAATGGAAATCTTGGTGCTCTTCAAAAAGGATTCTTCAGAAGTGAATGGTTCTGAGTAGAACCGCAGCCCTTTGAAAAGAACCTTATTATTTCTAAGAATGTAGCCAGCCATAAGGTCAACTGAAAGTCTTTGAAGGTACAACTTTCTGCTGGATAGTCATTCTCTGGTGTGATTGGTTCTTGCATTGTAAACAGGAAACAGGACAGAGTGTTAGCTGTAATAAACACTTCATAGAGACACTTCATAGAGATACTTGGACCCTTTAATAATCTCTGTCTTTTAACCCCTGACCCAAACTCTCCATGTGACTCCCTGTTGCTGCAGGGTCCGGATGGGTGCAGGCGTGAGGCCTCTGTGTTTGTGGAGGACTGGGGCAGGAGGGTGTGGGAGACACATATTGTAAAGAAAACCATCCCCTTCAGTATTCATAAGAGAGGCTGTGTAAGGCTCTCCCTCCCTCCATCACCTCGTCTCCCCCCTCCCCCTCCAGTTAAAAATAATACTCACCCCTCCTCCCCCCTTTTGTTCAGTTCATTCCTTCATTCAGTTTGTCTAATGATCTAACAGACAGATATGTGGTGTTCTTCAGTTCTCCACTAACCGGAGTGCTTCGTAAACCTGCCTCCATCCATCCATCCAACCCCGCTCGGCTGCATTTAGTAGAGTTAGAACCTGTGTGATGTTGAACAGATGAAGTACACGTGAGTACTGTGAACACCACTGGTCTCAAACCATCAAGAGTTTTTATTCTAACACGTCCCAAGTTCCAAAATCCTATGTTCCCAGAGTCCAAAGTTCCAAAGTCCTATGTTCCCAGGGTCCAAAGTTCCAAGGGACCTGTGTTCCCGGGGTCCAAAGTTCCAAAGGGCCTGTGTTCCCTGGGTCCAAAGTTCCAAAGGGTCGATGTTCCCAGAGTCTTAGGTTCCAAAGTCCAATGTTCCCAGGGTCCCAAGTTTCAAACATCTTATGTTCTATGTTGCTGAGGTGCTGTTTCCACAGTCCTAAGTTCCAAAGATCCTATATTCTCAGGGTCTGAAGTTCCAAATGTACAGTTTCTCCAGGGTCCTAACTTCCAAAATTACTTTGTTCACAGGGTCATATGTTCCCAACCTTTTATGTTCCCAGGATCATAAGTTCTGTATGCCCTATCTTCCCAGGATCTTAACTTTAGTAGGTCGTATGGAACCAGCATCCTAATTTCTACAGATCCTATGTTCCATAAGTCTTATGTTCCCATTGTATGTTCTCAGGGTCATACATTCCAAAAATCCAGTGTTCCCAGAGTTCTAAGTTCCATATGTACTATTTTGCCAGGGTCCTCATTTCTGAAAATACTGGGGTCCTATGTTCCCAAGGTTAGGTTTCATGTTATCAGGGTCTTAAGTTCTGTAGGTCCCATATTCCCAGGGTCCCAAAGTTCCAAAAAATCTACATTCCCAGGGTCTTAATATCTACAAATCGAATGTTCCATAAATTCTATGTTCCCAGGGTTGTATGTTTCCAGGTTCCTAATTTCCAAAAGTTCTATGTTTCCAGGGTCCCTAAATTCCAGAGGACCCCTAACCCTAACCCATTATGTGCCATATAGAGGCTTGGGAACATAAGACATTGGGGACAAAATACCCTGGGACAGCACATATGTAGAACGGGGGAACACTGGACCCTTCATCATGTTCCTGTTTTGTGCCATAAAAATCTGTTGGAACATAGGGCCCTGGGAACACAGGAACAACCCGTTACTATCAATGGCACATAATACTGTAGGAGACCACTGATGGACAGTACTTTTGCACAGAAATGCACCTCAACCGTATTTACACAAACACACCACTGACTTCCTGTCTGTGTGTCCAGGATCCGGAGGGAAAACCCAAAAAGGCTAACATCCGGGACAACAGAGACGGGACGTACACAGTGTCCTACGTACCCGACATGACTGGACGTTACACCATCACAATCAAATACGGAGGAGACGAGATCCCGTACTCACCGTACCGCATCCACGCCCTGCCCACCGGAGACGCCAGCAAGTGTCTGGTCACAGGTCAGACTCCGCCCGCCACTGCTCTGGCAACCAATCAGATTTCATCACCTGAATGTGTCACAGCATCACTGATCTTCTTTTGCTTTTCCTACAGTGTCGATTGGAGGACATGGACTGGGTGAGTAAAATTTATATTTCGCTGCCCCAATCATATGAGCCCTTGGGTTTCACTGATACTACTATAAATGTACGTTTTATGTATTTTCTGTCACTTAAGGTTCCCTGTTGAGTTCCGTGTTTGAACCAGTTTTTCTGTGAGTGGGTCCCCGTTTTGTTGGGAACTGCCCATTGTTCCAGTGGTCCGTTATTCCAAAAACCCAATAGTCCCACAAGTAAAATGTCCCACTGGACCAAAAGCCCATTCATGCAACAGCCCATTATCTCAAAAACAAATACGCATTGCTCTGAAAATACTATGTTACCAAGGTTCTGTGTTCCCAGGGTCATAACTTCCAAACATCTTATGTTCCCAGGGTCCTAATTTCCATAAGTTGTATGTTACCAGGGTCCTAAGTTTAAAAAATGCTGTATGTTAGTTCATGGCCCTGTCCATGATGCTGAATTGGCTGGGGTTTTGCCCCTAACTCCAGTGTTGCCCTGTTGTGAGCTTTGGGGCAAAAATAAACCCAAACCCTGCAGAGAGAGATGAAGTCCCCCCAGTCTGAATGTCCTCCATGAAACCTCGGAGAGTTTGTCTCAGTGTAATGCTACACTGCTTTAACTAATCTGATAAACCAGAACAGAACAGTAAGTTACCGCAGCAGACAGTTTCTGTATCCACTGACGCTGGTTCTTCTGATGTTCCACTTTTCTCTACCTGGAACTACATCTGGAACCGGGTTCGGGTTCTGTCAGGGATCGCCAAACGAGCTGCTGATCAGCAGTGACAAACAACTGGAATTTTATAAAGTATTACCTGTTAGTTTCAGGATTTCCCTCCTGTTTTTTTTTTTAAATAAAAATTCACTGAACTGAACGACAAACTGTGAATAATCATAAAATTTTCACTTTTTAAGAAAGAAATTTTAATTTATTTTGCCAAAAACCTGTTAAAACACATTTTAAAATTTGTTTTAATGGATGACATCTTAAAGTCAAATTTAACAGTAAAAACCTATAATATCAATTAGTGGACAACAGTTATAAAAATATTGGTTCTGTAATTTTACATAGATTTGTTTATTTGACAGATATCTCATATAAGTCTGGAAGTTTTCGCGTGTTTTTATCAGTGTATAAGCATTGCTAAATTGTCAGTTTTTATCACTGAACACAGTCATAAGTACTGTAACTTCAGTTCATCATAGTTTTGTACCTTAAAATTACGATTGACCTAAATAATTGACGAACAGTGGTTAAATTACTGAAAAGTAATAATGTATATGTAGTAATACATATTCTGTTACTTGTTGTAGATTTTACAGACACTAGTCAAAGTTATATAACACTTAAAATAACTACTGTCTTTAATCTCCGACTGACAGTATAAATCATATATTACCTTTTTAGTGACTTATATATGAACATACATACGTTTGTAGAATACAGAGAAGCACAGAAGAACCTCAAATACTCATAAAGAACATTAGAGGGTTTTAACTGGAATAAAATAAAATCACTTAAATATTGAATTCTGTTTGTTGAATAAAAAGAAAAATATTCCCTGTACACAAACTCTGTCCTGATTGGTCGTCATCTTTCAGATCAGTATTGGCCACGACCATCAGATCGGAGAGGAGTCACGTCATCACTGTGACGCAAGCTGCTGGAAAGGTAAGTCACCTGTAAGGTGTCGACCTGACGGCGGAGCTAGACGTGACGGGTGGAGACGCTGACGGACATTTGATATTTACTACACGGCGCCGGAGCCGGAAATACGTATCAACATCCGGTCGGAGGAGAAACATCCCAACAGCCGTTCCATGTTGTGGGAGTGAATCACAACATAGAGCATGTTGTGTCTCTATTGTTAAATTAGCTGAGAGCTGATTTGATGCTTCCGTTATGAGTCTTGTTTACAATCAGATGTTGTCTATGTGTTCATTTGCACCACAGTTTACGTTGTAACTTTGTATGACTCTGACCACCATAGTCAACATGTTAATGTGTCCAACTTAAACTACATCAGCTTCAGGATAAATGCTAACATGCTAAATGCTAATTTAACGTGAGAATAAAACTGCTGCAGTTGAGCCCGATGTTGTTCCTTCATTAAACAACACTGAGATTTGTGTTTGTGCTCGGAGCAGTTTTGTGTGTGTTTGTGTGTGTGTTACCTAAAGGTTCTACCTTGTTCCTGTTAGGCGTACACCATCCAAATAATAGAGGAACCATGTGACAGCTTATTACAGCAGAACTTCACTCCCTATGTGGGCTTTCCTACAATGGTAACACAGAACTAACTACAGTATAACTACACTACAACTACAGTATAACTACAGTATTACTACAGTATAACTACAGTATAACTGCAGCATTACTACAGTATAACTACAGTATAACTCAGGTATTAACTACAGTATAACTACAGTATTAACTACAGTATAACTGCAGCTATTACTACGGTATAACTACAGTATAACTACAGTATACTACAGTATAACTACAGTATTACTACAGTATAACTACAGTATAACTGCAGCATTACTACAGTATAACTACACTATAACTACAGTATTACTACAGTATAACTACAGTATTACTACAGTATAACTGCAGCATTACTACAGTATAACTACAGTATTACTACAGTATAAACTACAGTATAACTGCAGCATTACTACAGTATAACTGCAGTATTAGTACTAACTACAGTATAACTACAGTATACTACGTATAACGTCAGCATTACTACAGTATAATGCAGTATAACTACAGTATAACTACAGTATTACTACAGTATAACTACAGTATTACTACAGTATAACTGCAGCATTACTACAGTATAACTACAGTATAACTGCAGCATTACTACAGTATAACTGCAGCATTACTACAGTATCACTACAGTATAACTACACTATAACTACAGTATTACTACAGTATAACTGCAGCATTACTACAGTATAATGCAGCTTACTACGTATAACTACAGTATAACTACAGTATAACTGTAGTATAACTACAGTATAACTACAGTATACACTGCAGTATAACTACAGTATTAACTACAGTATCACTACATATAACTGCAGCATTACTACAGTATCACTACAGTATAACTACACTATTACTACAGTATCACTACAGTATAACTCGCATTACTACAGTATAACTACAGTATAACTACGGTATAACTGCAGTATTAACTACAGTATCACTACAGTATAACTACAGTATCACTACAGTATAACTGCTAGCATTACTACAGTATAACTACACTATAAATACAGTATCACTACAGTATAATTCAGCATTACTACAGTATACTACAGTATAACTACACTATCAACTACAGTATAACTGCACGTATAACTACAGTATCACTACAGTATAACTCCAGCATTACTACAGTATCACTACAGTATAACTACACTACAACTACAGTATACTACAGTATAACTGCAGCATTACTACAGTATAACTACAGTATTAACTACACTATAACTACATTATCACTACAGTATAACTGCAGCATTACTACAGTATAACTACACTATAAACTACAGTATTACTACAGTATAACTGCAGCTTAGTACTACAGTATAACTACAGTATAACTACGGTATAACTGCAGTATAACTACAGTATAACTACAGTATCACTGCAGTATAACTCAGTATCACTACAGTATACTGCAGCATTACTACAGTATAACTACACTATAATACAGTATCACTACAGTATAATTGCAGCATTACTACAGTATAACTACAGTATAACTACACTATAACTACAGTATTAACTGCAGTATAACTACAGTATCACTACAGTATAACTGCAGCATAACAGTATAACTCAGTATTACTACACTATAACTACATTATTACTACAGTATAACTGCAGCATTACTACAGTATAACTACAGTATAACTACAGTATAACTCAGTATAACTACACTATAACTCAGTATTATACAGTATAACTGCAGCATTACTACAGTATAACTCAGTATAACTACAGTATTAACTGCAGTATAACTACAGTATTACTGCAGTATAACTGCAGTATAATTACAGTATAACTGCAGTATAACTACAGTATTACTACAGTATAACTACAGTATCACTACAGTATAACTGCAGTATAACTACAGTATAACTGCAGCTTACTACAGTATTAACTACAGTATCACTACAGTATTATACACTATAACTACAGTATTACTACAGTTTAACTGCAGCATTACTACAGTATAACTACAGTATACTACAGTATAACTGCAGTATAACTACACTATAACTACAGTATTACTACAGTATAACTGCAGCATTACTACAGTATAACTACAGTATAACTACAGTATAACTGCAGCATTACTACAGTATAACTGCAGTATAACTACAGTATAACTGCAGTATAACTACAGTATTACTACAGTATACTGCAGTATAATTACAGTATAACTACAGTATAACTACAGTATAACTGCAGTATAACTACAGTATTACTACAGTATAACTACAGTATCACTACAGTATAACTGCAGTATAACTACAGTATAACTGCAGCATACTACAGTATAACTACAGTATCACTACAGTATTACTACACTATAACTACAGTATTACTACAGTTTAACTGCAGATATTACTACAGTATAACTACAGTATAACTACAGTATAACTGCAGATTATACATACACTATATAACTACAGTATAACTGCAGCATTCACTACAGTATAACTACAGTATAACTGCAGCATTACTACAGTATAACTACAGTATAACTACAGTATACTACACTATAACTACAGTATTACTACAGTATAACTCAGTATAATACAGTATTACTACAGTATAACTGCAGCATTACTACAGTATAACTACAGTATAACTACAGTATAACTGCAGCATTACTACAGTATAACTGCAGTATAACTACAGTATAAACTACAGTATAACTGCAGTATACTACAGTATACTACAGTATAACTACATATCACTACAGTATAACTGCAGTATAACTACAGTATAACTGCAGCATTACTACAGTATAACTACAGTATCATACATAACACATATAACTACAGTATTACTACAGTTTAACTGCAGCATTACTACAGTATTACTACAGTATAACTGCAGTATAACTACACTATAACTACAGTATTACTACAGTATAACTGCAGCATTACTACAGTATACTAGTATAACTCAGTATAACTACAGTATAACTGAAAACAGTATTACTACAGTATAACTACAGTATAAACATTTAATACAGTATTACTACATACTCATATAACTCAGTATTACTACAGTATAACTACAGTATAACTACAGTATAACTGCAGTATAACTACATATAATTACAGCATTACTACAGTATAACTACAGTATCACTACAGTATATAACTGCAGTATTAACTACAGTTATATACTACAGTATAACTAAGTATAACTGCAGTATAACTACAGTATCACTACATATAACTACAGTATTACTACAGTATAACTGCAGCATTACTACAGTATAACTACAGTATGACTGCAGCATTAACTACAGTATAACTACAGTATAACTACAGTATTACTACACTATAACTACAGTATTACTACAGTATAACTACAGTATAACTACAGTATAACTGCAGTATTACTACACTATAACTACAGTATTACTACAGTATAACTCAGTATCACTACAGTATAATTGCAGTATAACTACAGTATAACTACAGTATAACTAAGTATAACTGCAGTATAACTACAGTATCACTACAGTATAACTACAGTATACTACAGTATAACTGCAGCATTCACTACAGTATAACTACAGTATAACTACAGTATAACTAAGTATAACTGCAGTATAACTACAGTATCACTACAGTATAACTAAGTATAACTACAGTATAACTACAGTATTACTACAGTATAACTTGTTGTTGTTGTTTCTGTGCTGAAATCTGCTCTTCATTCAAACTGTCCTCTCTACAATCTCTACTGAACCACTGGAGCTTCACAGTCAATAACAACCCAGATTCAATTATAGATTTTATATCAGCTCAGCATGATGCTGTTGCATGTTTCATCTGCTGCACAATCATCTGATCATCTGATCATCTGATCACCTGATCATCTGATCACCTGATCATCTGATCATCTGTCTGCTGCTGGAGGGTTTATTTATTATTCTTTTATCATTTTGTTTTATTAGTGTTTTTTCTTTAATTTAATCTGTTGTTTTTTATTTAATGCAATTATCATTTTATTTATTTTGTTTGGATTTACTTTGTTTTATTTGTCTTGGTTTTTATTTTCTTTTTTTTGGTACTTTTTATACTCTGCTCTATGTTTTAATATTTTATAACATTTTTATTATTTGTTATTTTATTTCATTGTTTATATTATTTGTTTTTATTTAATTTTAATTTAATTAGTTTTTATTTTGCTTTATTCTGTTTCATAATATTTCTTTTATTTGTTATTTTTTATTTTATTGTTTTTATTATTTTGTTTATTTTATTATTTGCTTTTGTGTTTATTTTATTTGTTTATTTGTTTTTTTTTCATCATGTACTTTATTACACTTTTAGCAGCTCAGCTTCAACTTTCATCCCTCAACAGTCAGGATGTTTTACTGGTCTAATTGGTTTTAGACCAATCTAAAGCCCCTGATTCTCTCTCAGCCTCTCTACTGTCCTGCTGTCCTGCTCCTCCCCCTCCTCCTCCTCCTCCTCCTACTCCTCCTCTTCCTCTTTGGACTGTATCCCAGAGTTCCCAGTATGGTGACACTAACGCCCCTCCCCTCTGGTTTAGGCCACCGATGATCCCATCAGCCCCGTGGACGGAATGGAGCCGATGCTCCGCCCCTTCAGTCTGGTCATTCCCTTCACTGTGCAGAAAGGAGAGATCACAGGTGAGAGCTGCTCTCTTTACATCTTCATCTGTGACAGAAACAGGTACGATCTGAGTTTGGAGGCTTTTAATAATCTCCTCTTTTTATCAGCATCTGCTCTGAAGTTGCATTAATGAGGAATCTGTGATTTATAAAATCAGAGCTGCAGAGAGGACGAGAGCATTTCATCATCTTTATTCACTGATCAATAACTGCTACATAACTTGTGTGATTATATGCACATGGTGGACTTTAGACAACAATGAGAGCAGGGAGCAGATTCAAGTTTCCTTTAATATATCAAATAAGATTAATCGACATTTGGAGCTTCAGTGAGTATTTGAAGAAGCAGGATGGTTTATGACTGATATCTACATAAGACTGCAGAATCTGTCAGCAAGGAGTTCTTATCTTTTAATCATTTTTAGTGTTGATATCTGGATTCTTGACTATTTAAATGCTTATATCTGGGTTCTTAACCATTTTTATTGCTCATATCTGGGTTCTTAACAGTCTTTAGCATTGATATCTGGGTTCCATCTTTTGAAATCAAATCTAATCTCATTCTTGGGTCTGAAGTTCCTAATCAAACCGTAATCAATGACCAGTCCTCAGCTTGCTACACCAGAAACCCTGGAATGTTGGCTGTTGTCGCAAGAGGCTAAATTTTTGTCAGACGAACACTGATGGGTTCTGAGATTGATGTGGAAAGGAGTCAAAATAAACTACAGTCTAAAAATCTCTTATTTATCAAGTGTGACAATTTACCAACAGTTGAAGTTGATAACTATTTGTACTTTGTACTCCAGGTGAGGTGCGAATGCCTTCTGGTCGAACTGCCTGTCCTCATATCACCGACAACAAGGACGGAACAGTCACTGTGAAATACTCCCCAACAGAACGAGGTCTGCATGAGATGGACATCAAATATGATGGAAATCATATCCCAGGTAACCCTGCAGCATGTATTTACCTCATGAAGTGTTCAGGTGCAGCTGAGGCAACAAGTATTAATCCAATCAGAGTTCTCAGTCTTTGGAAATGAATAGTAGAGTATCATTAGCAAACGGCTTGACTTTAGGATAAATCGGACGTTGTGCTGGACACTAGCTGCACCTTATCAACCGGTCCTGTTCAGAATTGTCCTCTGGTGTTTTTCTCTGTTACAGGAAGTCCACTACAGTTCTATGTTGACGCCATTAACAGTGGTCATGTAACAGCGTACGGCCCTGGTCTGAGTCATGGCACAGTGAACAGACCGGCCACCTTCACTATTGTCACCAAAGATGCTGGAGAAGGTATCAGTGCCATAACATACTGTGTTTAAGTGTTAGTCATCGTAAGGAATCTATTTCACTTCAGTTCAACTCAGTGAAGCTTTACTGTCATGATGAAAAAGGGGGAGGATGTGCTTTGACTTGCTAGAAGACTTTTATTTTGAAACAATTGAAGGAAGTGTTTCATTTACAACAACTGAGCAGCAAAAAACAGCAAAGTAGAAATGATATAAATAAATGTATAATGTATGTAATGTATATAAATGTGTTGAAGAGGGTTGAATATGACATGTTATGTACTGATAGAATTAATGCTTTGGAAATGATCATTATTCTGAATTTACCATGTGAGATATCACAGCACAGCTAAGTTAACTCCTGTCCAAGCCTTTATCAGGGACAGGCCTTTATTCTTTTGTCTCTCTCTGCAGGTGGTCTGTCTCTGGCTGTCGAAGGTCCATCTAAAGCAGAGATCAGCTGTAAAGACAACAAAGATGGGACCTGCACTGTGTCCTACCTGCCCACCGCACCTGGAGATTACAACATCATGTCAAGTTTGATGACAAACACATCCCCGGCAGCCCCTTCACGCCAAAATCACAGGTAATAAAACTGTGTGTTTTTGTGCTCTTCATCATACTTGTTAGCTAAATATTTTTTAATCCCTCTATCTCAGGGTTGCACCAATCTGGTTTTTGTCATTCATCTTGACTACAGGCTTCAGTAACTCTTTATCTAACATCTTTTTTCTTTTTCTTTTTTCTTCTTTTTTTTCTCTTTTTTTTTCTCTTCTTTTTACAAAACAGAGTTGAGTTGCATTGCTAAAACAGTTGTTGTTCTCTTAAGCAAACTTGTTAAACATAAAAACAAAAAATTAGTTTGGCCCTGCAGTGTTTCAAAATAACATCCCAGGGGCAGACAAGTGCAGATAATGTGTTAATCTAGTTTGGGAAAACTATTGTGTATGGTAGTGATGTTAGCTAACCATATATATCCTTGTTAACACTTCTGGTTTCAAAATAAAAGCCTTCCACTGGCTTCAGACTGAATCATTCTTATTGTGAAGCACATGCAGAAGATTATAAATATCAGCTGCAACAGAATAAACTCACTGCAGCGAATTTAAAGAACCAAACAGAAAATTATATGATGTGTATTGATCATGTTGGGCCAATTTGTGATTGGTTCAGTTAGAGCAATATTGGTACTGATACCAAACTGATAGATTACACCATCCCTGCTTTAGCCCTGTGTCAGTTATACTGTGGAGTTCCCCAGAGTTCAGTTTTGGGACCATTTTATTTTCTTCATAGATTCTCCTCTGTTTTTTTTTACAGTCATTCAGTTTCACTTTATGCAGATGACACTGCATTTTATCTTGCAAAACCCTTCGTTGTCTGTCCTGTTTAAGTATTGCGGATATGAAAGGCAGGTAGTTCAGCTAAATTCAGACATTTAACCAACTGTGCTTCCAATGCTATTCATGTTTACTTTATTTATTGATATGGTTTCTGAAGCAAATGTCTAAAATATATTTTTGATGTTGACAAAATTCACTCCTAGTTTGAAATCTGTCAGTTGTACTAACCTAATGTGATTTTCAGCATGTTTTTAGTTCTTTCTATTCCCAAACTTTTAATAGATCTCTTTATATGAAATAATGACCTCACAGGTTGTTGACGTGGTTCTTAGCTGTTTTGTCCTGATGTGACTGACCTCCAGGTGATGACTCCATGAGGATGTCTCAGCTTAACGTCGGCACAGCAACAGATGTTTCGTTAAAAATCACAGAGACGGACCTGAGCAGTCTGACGGCAAGCATCAGAGCGCCGTCTGGAAGCGAGGAGCCGTGTCTGCTGAAGAGGCTACCCAACAGACATATTGGTCAGTCTTTACTGCTCAGAGTTGTTACATCCATGATGAAGGAGCCTAATTATTGGCTTTTTTTTTTTTTTTACATCAATTAACAATCAATGACTAGCATTGGCTGTCTGTCATTGATAGGAGACTGACAGTAAAATTAGCTAATAAGAAGGACTTCTTTAGGACTTGAAGAGCAACACTTAGGACTTGATCCTACTACTTGTAAATCTTGTAAATTATGAAGTAAAAGTTGATGTGTCTGATGTGTCTTTGTCCTGCCTACAGGGATCTCGTTCACACCAAAAGAAGTAGGAGAACATGTAGTCAGCGTGAAGAAGAACGGGAAACATGTGACCAACAGTCCATTTAAGATCATGGTTGGTCAGTCGGAGATCGGAGATGCCAGTAAGGTGAAGGTTTACGGTCAGGGGCTGGTGGAGGGACACACCTTTGAGGTGGCTGAGTTCATCGTCGACACCAGGAACGCAGGTAAGTTTATTTTACCTTCATTTAAACAGGAAGTTCGTTAATGTCCAACATCAGAACAGTTTTGGAAAACTGACAAACCAATCTCAAAACTAGACAGTTCATTTGGAAGTTGTTCATGTGATCTTCCTCTGCAGATGGATTTGTTTCCTGGGCACTTAGAGGACTGTTTGTGTTATTTGAACCTCACCACCCCTCCATTGTCCTCTGTGTTCTCAGGTTATGGAGGTCTTGGTTTGTCCATCGAAGGTCCAAGTAAAGTGGACATTAACTGTGAAGATGTGGAGGATGGAACCTGTAAAGTCACCTACTGTCCAACTGAACCTGGAAACTACATCATCAACATCAAGTTTGCTGACCAGCACGTCCCAGGTACAAACCACACTGCTCTGGACTGACATGTGTATTCATGCAGCATACTGTTAGAAAACTGAGATTCTTGTGTTTACATTGATGCCAACTATTTCCAGAAAATCACAACAGCAGGTACAATCAGCGCCACAAACAAACAAGTGCACCTTTACAAAATTTGGAACAGTCACATTTGAAGACTCCACAGTAACCCACTGATCAATGATATTTTGATAAAAATGGTCCTGTTTCAATGGCAAAGGTCCAGTCGAGCCAATCAAGTAACACGAAGGAACTGGTCATTTAATGCTTTTAAATCCAAAATGAAAGACTTTGAGGCCGATTCCATAGGATGTCAATGTCTTTAACTTGTCTAGTTGCACAAATGACTCCATGAGAGTTCTCTTTTTGACTCAGAAAGTTTTCTTTGAATGCAAATTTCAAAGCATGTTAATTGTATTTTGTCTTTCTTTGTGTCTCCGTCCCCAACTTTGTGTTTTTGTTGCTTGAAAAAGAGATTATCTCGGGGGGGGGACTTACTTGGTTAAAGAAAGGATAAATAATAAAATAAGATAAAATATACAATCACAGGAGCAGATACAAGCAACACCACCAACAAGGAAACAATTACAGGACTGATGCAACTCACCACTGAAGACTCCCAGTAATCCACTGATCTATTTGGACAAAAATAGTTACACTCTCAAACATCCAGTTGATCCAATCAAGTCACATACTTTGTCCAAAACACAAGATTACATCTATAATTACCCACAAACTGCAGAGATGAGCCAGCAGAGGTCATAATCATCCACTTATATTCCTGTATCTGGAGTTTAACTGCAGATTATAAAGTGATATCTTCATCTCATCATGGCCGCTGCAGTCGGACATTTTGAGTGACACCTCACTTGCAACAATAGGAGCTTCCATGTCCTGTCCATAGTCCACAATAGCCAGTGAGGGTCTGAGTTGAAAGGAATGGGCCAATCTTGCTTGTCGTATGTAACGACAGAGCCAACCAGATGACTGGTGCAGTTTTTATGTATAATCTGAAGCCAGAACAGAACAGGAAATCTAAAGAGTTTGAGTTTCTTTATATATATTGAAGTGTTTTTCCACCACATCACTTGTTTTGACGTCTTTATGTGTACAAAGTTTAGTTTCAACAAGGGAGAAAGCTCTGTAAAGTGTTTATGCTTCAGTTACTCTGAAACAGGATTTTTTTTCAATGTGTTTTCCTGCTAACAAGTCAAAAGTCAACAGGTAGTGGAAAAAATACTTTTTAAAATTAGTAATCCTGCAGTGTTTAAACACTCACTCACAGGTTCACTGTTTCTTGAATATCTGTGTGTGAGCAGGGAGTCCGTTCACAGTGAAGGTGTTCGGCGAAGGCAGGATGAAGGAGTCCATCACCAGGAAACGTCAGGCTCCCTCCATCGCGACTGTGGGCAGCACCTGTGACCTCAACCTCAAAATACCAGGTGAGCTGTGACATCATCACTGTCCTCTCCACCTGTCTCCACCCGTCCTCCCTGCTTCCTCCTCTTCACCTCTTTGTCTTTGTCGCTCGATTCCTCCCTGCTCCACCCTGCTGGTTTTTAGGGAACTGGTTTCACATGGTGTCGGCTCAGGAGCGTCTGACTCGGACGTTCACGCGCAGCAGTCACACCTACACCCGCACTGAGCGCACCGAGATCAGCAAGACTCGAGCGGGAGAGACCAAGAGGGAGGTCCGAGTGGAGGAGAGCACGCAGGTGGGAGGAGAGCCCTTCAGAGACGTGTTCGGAGACTTCCTGGGACGAGAGAGTCTGAGCGGCTTCAACGGCATGCCGGCGGGCAGCCGACCGCCCCTGCAGGACGGTGTGTGTGTGTGGACGAGTGTGTGTTTTCTTGTGTCTAACTTTACTGATACCGAGGCAGGTTTTTGGTGTGTGTGCATGAATCTGACTGGTAATAAACTGCAGTTCTGTGGTCCTCTCACCTCCCTGTGACTTCAAACCTGATTCTGCATGTTAAAGGTTCTGATGCACTGAAGATTTCTGTGGTCTCAAAACATTTTTGAACTTTAACGTCTACATTACAGCAGAGGATACCAGAAACCCACACTGTGAAAATACTCCATACAAGTCCTGCATGTTTTTGATTCACTTTACTGATGCATTAATGTATGTGTTCCCTTTCACTGCTATAGATGTTTCAGGCTGGGTGCATTTTAACTTCTTTATTTCTAAAAAGTCAACTTTTCATGGTGTCAGAAAAACAACCTCTTTTCAGCTTTGTGTTGATGAATTTTACAGCTGATCAAAGAGTTTATGTACCTTACCTAATTTTGAAAAGAGAATTTCTCATTGGGTCTCTGTAGCATCATTTAAGCAGAGGAACATGGTCTACCAAACCGCACTAAAATTCAAACTAAAACTTAACTGCTCACTAACTGCTTGAGTCCAGAAAATTTGCGGTGATGGCAAAAAAAAGGTGTAATCAGCAGAGAAGATTGATCAAATTTCTATGAATGAGATATTGATGACAGTGTGATGTTTGTCTTCTTGGTGCATGTCCTGTAACCACTCAGACTCTTAACACTCAGCAGACTCAAGTAGGACAAATCATGTGATCCATGTCCCTCTTTCTTCTTCCTCCTCCTCCTTCTCAGGTGAGGCAGGTAACCAGGAGATGACGGCTCAGGTGACGAGTCCCGGAGGAAAGACGGAGGACGCAGAGATCATTAAAGGAGAGGACAGCACCTACAGTGTCCGCTTCATCCCTCAGGAGATGGGAGCTCACACTGTCAATGTTAAATATCGAGGCCAACACGTCCCCGGGAGCCCCTTCCAGTTCACTGTTGGACCCCTGGGAGAAGGAGGGGCCCACAAGGTCAGAGCAGGAGGAACTGGCCTGGACCGAGGAGTCGCAGGAATCCCAGGTAAGCTGGAAAAAGAATTTTCTTTCTTTTTATTTCTTCCTCATCTTCTTCCATTTAGAGTTTACGGTTGTATTTATAAAAAAAAAAAAAAATCAAAGGTAAAATGTTTATGTAATGTTTAATGTTTGTGTAAATTATTGCTTTTCATCCACCACATGTTGGCAGAACTAATGGTGATAAACATGAGATGTTTTTGTTGTTTTTCAGCTGAGTTTAGTATCTGGACCCGAGAGGCTGGTGCTGGAGGTCTATCCATCGCTGTAGAGGGACCAAGCAAGGCGGAGATCACCTTTGAAGACAGGAAAGACGGATCATGTGGAGTTGCCTACGTAGTTCAGGAGCCTGGTGAGACTCTAACACAAACTCTAGATCAGACTTAATCCCAAATACGGACATATTAGGTGGACAAAAATCAGTCAAAATAACATTAAATATGGAGAACCACAGTGTCTGTCAAGTGTCTGTCCACCACTTTTCTGTATTCAAATCAAAATAATATCAAATATGGAGTACCACAGGGCTTGTGTCTGGGCCCACTGCCTTTTAGTTTTATATGCTACCTTTTCATGTCATCATTAATAATGTGCATCACTATGCAGATGACACACAAATCTATGTAGATATCGATTCTGATTATTCAGGCCTTACTGCTGTGAAAACAAAGCTTGACTATCTACAACAGATCCAGAATTTCCCTCAACTAATTTATCAGTATTAAGTGGACAGAAATCTTAATTCCTGTGTCCAAGTTTTATGTAAAAACAGTCACAAGCTGGACCACCGGAGGAGAAACATGTCCCACTGAGAGTGAACATTACATTTGGAGAACCACAAGGCTTAATACTCAACCCTCTGCCTATCATCTTAATGTTAATGTTGATCAATATGCAAATGAGACATAACTCTGTTTGGCTGTTGATCCTGATGATTTTAATCAACTGGTTAATATTTCAGAGGTTTGGTCAGTTCAGTCAAAATGCTATTTTTTATTCTCAACATTTCAACTTGTTTCTCGCCATTTTGACTTCATTCTCAACATAACAACTTTATTTTTGATTTTGAGAATGTTGATCTCGATTTTGACCTTATTCTCAAAATGCAAAATAAAAAAAAAATCTTGCTTCTCTTGTTTTTTTCTCTTATGCCTAGCTATAATACTCCTCCACAGCAACTGACATCATTAAGACAGGCAAAAAGATTGATTAGATTATTGAATTGCAGTCTAAAATGTATATTGAAACAATAGTAGGTCAGGTATGGACCCCTGAGGAACACCACAGCTATATTGCGCTCTGGAGGAACAGGGAACTTCTATTAGAGAGTTATGAACATGAATTAATAAGGATATAAAAAGCCATAATAATCTGAGTTTGCATTTTACTGTTATTGCTTCTCTCCAGGTGACTATGAAGTTTCCATTAAGTTCAACGATGAGCACATCCCAGACTCTCCGTTCATCGTCCCCATCGCCACTCTGTCTGATGACGCTCGCCGCCTCACCATCACAAGCCTGCAGGTGAGAACGCCTCATCTAAACCTTCATTAAGTTTGATGAAACAGTTTGTATGGAGGCATCTGAGGTCACTGATGTATGAAGAGCCTCCATTTTAAATCCTCTGATGGGTCATCTGCTATATTAAAGGTGACATTTAGATTTACTGTGAATAGAGTTATTATTAGTGTCTGACTGGCTGCTCTATACTGAGACAGTTTCTGTGAACTCATGGGTATAAATGTATCTCTGCTGTCTGCTTGTTGTAACTATAGCTCTGACCTTTGTAGTAAAGAGAGACAGTCGAAGCTTTTTCTTATTTTATTTTGTTTAATTAACATGATCTAAAATTACTTGTCTGGGTGGAAGAAGTTGTACATAAGTGACATTTTTGCTTTGCTCTTCCTTGATCTGTTCCTCATTAGGAGATGGGTCTGAAAGTCGGGCAGGAGGCCTCGTTTGCTGTGCAGCTGAATGGAGCCAGAGGGCTGATCGATGCAAAGATCCACACGCCGTCAGGAGCCATAGAGGAGTGTCACATCACTGAGCTGGACAGTGGTAAGACCCTCGATTCACCACCCGGTATTAAAACTGTCTAGTAAAAGTGTTTAATGTACAAACACAGCAGTCATAACCAACTCGTCAGCTAATTTTGACTTTCCAACTATTCACGTTAATTACAACGTGATTTTGTGAATAAATTATAGAGCTTCTAAAAAAGGGAAGGGGGTCACCTGATTCAAAGCTTAAACAAAGAGTTTTTCTTTTGACTGATGAAGCTTGATAAACCTGTAACACCATACTGAGACTTTTCTGTTCCTCTCCACTCGTTATACTGCAGCAACTTTTCAGAGGTGATGATAGAAAATCAGAATCACAGACAGTCAGAATCCATCATGAGTGTCTTTTGTCACCCACGTGTTTCTGCAGACCAGCACGCCATCAGATTCGTCCCGAGAGAAAATGGAGTTCATTCTATCGACGTTCGCTTCAATGGCAGCCACGTTCCTGGCAGTCCCTTCAAGATCCGAGTGGGAGAACCAGGACAGGTTGGAGATCCCGGCATGGTGTCTGCCTTTGGACCAGGACTGGAGGGAGGAACTACTGGTATACATAAAAATAAATACCTTTATTTTGAAAGTGCTAAGTGAAAAAATTAAGTCAATTTTAAAGGGTGTTTTTCATGTCTGTGTCCTCCTTCAGGCGTGGCGTCAGAGTTTATCGTGAACACTTGTAATGCTGGATCAGGAGCTCTTTCTGTGACTATTGACGGACCATCGAAGGTGAAGATGGACTGTCAGGAGTGTCCTGAGGGCTACAAGGTGTCCTACACGCCCATGGCTCCTGGAAACTACCTGATCTCCATCAAGTACGGAGGACCACAGCACATCGTAGGCAGTCCCTTCAAGGCCAAAGTCTCAGGTTTGTGAATGGATCAGAGAGAACCTGCTGGTATTTTTCTGTCATCAGAGACATAGAGCTGTTTCTACCTGCAATACAGGGCTGTTTTTCTGACAACATGGGCTGTTTTTCATATGATGCAGGACTGCTTTTAACAGCAATTTGGGAGTATTTTTCACCAAAAGTTCTTAACCCAAACTGTCGTCTTTCCTTAAGCTTTACCAAGTGGTTCTTGTGTCTAAACCTAACCCATTAAAGAATGATGGCAATGAGGTCTGAATCAGAAGTCTGAATGTGACGGGTTGGGAGTGAGAATGTGTTGCCACAGGGGTCATCGATGAGCTGAGGCGGCTGAACCCAGTCATTAGAAGAGAGAGTCCATGAACTTTTGGAGATAGTTCATTTGAATTTGGTTTCTTTGAATCTCACTGCAGGACCTCGACTGTCCGGTGGCCACAGTCTACATGAGACATCGTCTGTTCTCGTGGAAACTGTCAGCAAGTCATCAACGATGGGAGGAGCCTTCGCCTCCTTACCCAAATTCTCCTCAGACGCCAGTAAAGTCATCTCCAGAGGTTCCGGCTTATCAAAGGCCTTCGTAGGTCAGAAGAACACGTTTACGGTCGACTGCAGCAAAGCAGGTAGGAACAACACTTCAAAAACACACCTGAACACTTCCTGAACATTAAAATGGATCATTTCTCACCAGTACTGACGGATGTCTTTGCTCTTGACTCTGTAGGCACCAACATGCTGATGGTGGGCGTTCACGGGCCGAAGACGCCCTGCGAGGAGGTTTACGTCAAACACATGGGAAATAGGATGTACAACGTCACGTACACTGTCAAAGAACAAGGCAGCTACATCCTCATCGTCAAATGGGGCGACGAGAACGTCCCCGGCAGCCCCTTCCACGTCACCGTCCCTTAAAAACTGAACTCTTCATCTCCGTGTCCATCTCTCCGCTGCAGCTCCTCATTCTGATGCACTGAAGACGCAAAGACTGTTCACTTCCTGTTTAAACGGACAGGTTTCACGCTCTGTGCCAAAGTTTTATGTTATTCCACTGTCTTCCACTCGCCACCTGCAACAACTGCAGTTGTATATTTGTTGCTTCTGTTACAGACAGGACACAGCAATCTCTCTATTCTGCAGCAGCGACCACATAAACATAAGCTATGTAGCATTCTGTTAGAGCCACATGACCAGCCAGCATTTACAGCACTTCAACCCTGAATGATGCTAATTTACACTGTTGACCAATCGCTAACATCACTGACAGAGCAGATCCAAAAAGGAGAAAATTAGCTCAAACTTTACTGGATCACACAGACTAAACTTTATTCAGTGACTAATATTTCAACGCCATCTGGTGTCCTCATCAGAGTCCAACTTCTCCCATTTTTGATCCCACTTTTTGACTCTGATGAAGATGCATCTGGTGCAGAAATGTTAAGTTCCATTTTTCAGGTCTCCTCTTTTACAGGATTGTACCAGACAGGCCTGCAGCTCATCTTGAGTTGGATGAAGTGTGTTTAATGTCTTCCCCCAAAAGTTAGTGAATATCAGAAGATGTTGTCAAGATATTTCAATATTAGCATGAGACACTACGTACGCTGTTAAAAAAAATAAATCAAATTTCAAGGCAAATGTCTTTGCTAAATTTTTGATTTTGAATCAAACTCAGTTTTGAAATAAACTTTATAAAAAAGTTTTGCTAACCTTGACAGTGTTGTTGAGATAACTTAATTTTTTTCTTGCATGAATCTTTGCATTTTAGAAGCAAAAATATAGATTTCAAAGTGTGTATAGTAAATCCATTAAAGTGAAAATGAATAATGGTCAATTATTTAACTTTTTCAGTATCAACCATTTAATTTTCACCCAAATTTTGAAATACAGAATTTCAAATATTCCAGTTTATCAAAAGAAGAAAAGTTAATTATCTCCACAAAGTTAAGTTTATTTCAGAATTAGTTTGAGTTTGACTAAAAACTTAATTTTTTGTGAAGACAGTTGCCTTGAGATTATGAGTTTCCTCAGCTTTTTTTGTTTTACAGTTCAGCACAAACAAGATTAACTTAATATCTAAGATAGATCTTATTGCACTAAATTTGGCTTAAATCTAATCTTTTTAAAATATCTTGGACATGCAGGTCAGTATCTAGTTGACACAAGCTCACATTATTTTGTGTGGACGGCATGCTAACATCAGAGCCAAAGATAAATAAATAATAATAAATAATTTTATATATAATAATAACATTTTTAGGACTTCAGGGACGAGCTAAAATGTGGTGTTACATTTATCTTTTAACCCATGAAGTCCCAACCTGCCTCAGACTAGTTTTATTAGTTTAAAGTGAAAGACAATCTTCCCTTCTTGATGATGATGAATGAAATCATTTGGACAAAAACCACTCAGCAGATCTTTTTACTGTCAGGATGTCTTCAGGATCATTTGGGTGGTAATTTCCCAGTTTTCTTTTGTACGTCTCAAAGTAAAATCATGTGGCCTGGAGTTTTTCTATCATGCGTTGTACAGTTTGGTCCCACAGAGCTGCAGAGAGCTGAAGTGATGTCGGAGGATCAGGACGAGCTGTGCTGTGACTTTATTTCTTTGCTTTTGATTTTATTTATTCTCCCTCATTTTATTTTCTTTGACAGAAAATGGTCTTATTGTTGAGGACGAGCAGGTGACGAGGTCGATGATTTAGATTTTTGTTTTTGTTTTTTACCACAGAAGAAGAAGAAGTGCGGTGAAACAATCAGTTTATTTTGTGAATGTTGAAAACACACAGGTGATGTTGCAAAGACACAATATTACAGAGTGACATTTTATAGTGATTTTGTATCTATCAAAAACGGATGAATGAAATGAATTTTAACTGTTTGATATGTTAACCTTCAATCAGGCAAGATTGTGCAGGCATAATAAAAGTTTATTCGCTAACTTGCCACAAAGAACCAAAGTCGACCTTCTTGTGATTTGTTTCATTGATTTTAACGAAACTGGAACAGACCAGCTGGGCCACAAAGATGTGATCTGGATCTGGAGGCCTGAGCCGTGCTGCCCCCAGAGGAAACAGGCAGGAACTTCCCAGAGAGCAGAACTGAGAAAAATGACTTTAAAGTTTTCTTGTTGCCGAGGCAGAAAACTGGATATGTGTCAGTTTTATATCTTTATATCAGGTTATTGTTGTGTGAAAAATTAATCCCGTCACAGTCTTATCAATTGAAAAAGAGTGTCAGCTTTTCCGTTGTTGTTAATGTGAACAGGATCTCCTGTGAACAGTGACTTTCACTGAGGACAGACTGATGCCTGAGAGTCTGAAGTGACAAACTGATCTTGATATTTTCTTCTCAGTCGTGTGCACAACAAACCTACAACCAAACAAATGAAGTCTGAGTTTCAAGAGTAGCTCACTAAGATAATGAGCAGATATGATACCTGGCAGCCTCAGATGGTTTTTCATGTTCTTTCCTCACTCATGTGAACAATAAATACAACAAAGCGACCATGTGTTTCAGGCTTCAGGAGGCTCATGAGGCTTGAACACACAACCTCTGACTTTACAGCCTGAGCTGTTGGACTCAACTTTTGAACTCTATTTCTCAGAGCTTTCACTTTTTCCTTTTGACACCAGCCTTTAAAATGCAGTGAGGATCATGGGGCTTGAACACAAAACCTCCAACTTTCAAGCTGCTCTCTTACAGCCTGAGCTACTGGATCAGACAGACAGCTACTGATTTCTGATGTTTTCACCTTTTCATTCAGACACTGACCTTCAAAATTCACTAAACTCATAAGGATCAAACACACAATCTAAGAAATGACAACATCCAAGCTGTGATCTTACAGATAGATGGAGTCATGTTCCTCAGAGGTTCTTCTAATGTAGACCAGCCTTCAAAACCATGATAAGGCTCAAGCATACAACCTCAAAAACAGAAGCTGTGCTATTAGACCCAAAAGGTTGAGCTTTCTTTCTCTTTGGACACCACCTTTAAATTAATTGAGTCTGAGGGGGATTGAACACACAACCTCAGAAGCTTTAAGCAGTCATCCTCTGGATGGATCAGATAATTCAACCTTCTTTCAGAATCAGAATCAGAATCAGAAACTGTTTTATTGCCAAATAGGTTTTTCGCCTACTAGGAATTTGTTATGGCACGTTGGTGCATACAAACATAATACAAACATAATACCAAAATTTACATAAAACATAAAACACATTTACATAAAAAACTTTCTCACCAGCCTTCAAAATTCAACAAGCCTCAGAGGGATTAAATAAACAACTTTGGAACCTCTAACTTCCACGAAGTGTTCTTTACAACCTGAGCCACTGGCTCAGATGAATGAATTATGTTTTCACATTTTTCTTTGGGACTTTGTCCTTCATAATTCAGCCTCAACCTGCAGAGATTCTAAGCAGTTGTCTTACAACCTAAGCTATCAGATCTGAATATTGAACTCTTTCTCAGAAGTTTTCACTTTTTCTTTCAATGCATTGATCCTCAGAAGGATCTAATTCTGTCTTATCACCTAAAACTGCAGTTTGCATCACTGGCACAGATTCCTGAAAGACTTTTCACTTCAAAATCAACCAGGAGCCTCAGTAACTGAACCCACAACCTCCAAACCTCTGAGCCGCCGTCACAGCTACAGATGTACATTAAAACAAGTCTGTGTTGACTTTTGGTTGGATGTGGGACACAAGCACCAGCAGGGGCGGAGCTAGAGAAATATACATGTGGTGGCAGGAGGGTTGTACAGATTTAATCACAGTTTCTGCTTGCATCTTCTTCTGCATCATTTAATGTAAAATGTGGACAGAACAGATCACTGAATTATATGTGCTATCATCTCTTGCTGCGTTCACTTGCACCTCGACTTCAGAGTTTCAGTCTTGTAAGTTTCCATCCAGCCGTAACTTTTCTTAGGTGTATTTTGAACTAAAACTCTCCTAAACTGGGGCGGCAGAGCGTCTTTTAGGGATGGCAACTGCCCCCCTGTGCTACCCCTCTAGATCCACCCCTGAACACCAGCCTGAAAGTCAAGTGTTTCAATCCGCCCCGTCCTCCACGCTATTTGTACGCAGATTAAGGAGGCTGAAACTAGTGACTCTGTATCTGCTTTTTCTGTTGTCATTTTTCTGGTGGTTCTCATAAAAGATGTTCTCAGTTTGACTAATAACTTTTCTTTGTCTCATCTGTGGCCAAACTAAACTTCAGATGGAGTCAGTCAGAGGATGTTTGAATATTGACCCGGTCCTTCAGTTTTCCTTCGAACTGCTTCAGGCTCTGACATGAAGTGAACTTCACTGATTAAAATTTAAACGTGTGTTGGTCTCGTCCACCGTTTGAAAGCTTGGACGGACTCAGCAGCAGCTTCTCTCTCTGGATTCGTCTGTTTCTCTCTGATGTGTTTGAGTCTGAGCTGTTTTCCCCCACAGGGATCTTTAAAGTTTCATCTGAACAACAACCAGGAGGGAAAGAAAGAAAGAAACTCTGCAGCTGGAAAAACTGCAAGTTTGGACTTTGACAGAAAGTTTAACAAGTTTAACAAAGAACTCAGGTCAAAGTACAAAAAATAACTTCTTTAAAATAAGAGAACAAACAAAAGGTCAAATTTTCTTTTACAAAGAAAACTGAAGATAGAAAGAAAATAAAGAGAATAAATATAAAAACAAAATAAATGTTATGTAATATGAAATGTATTATTATTATTATTACTACCAGTAATCTTTATTTATTCAAAAAAGTCAGATTAAGTGAACCAGGATGAAACAGACTAAAATAAGAAAGAGACAGTACAAATATATCAAATTAATTTTGTCACTGTGAAATCTGTAGTTGTGCTGATTCCAAAAAGAAAGGAAGGTCAGAAAATATAATGATAATGAGAATTAATATCAGTTAATTAATATCATGTTTTTTTTTATTTATGCAGCATATTTAATAGCATGTGAATATAATGTGTTTTACAAATGTAGAATATTAACATAAACATGAGAAAAAAGCTGATATAAGCAACAGCAACAAAAAAAAAGAATAATAACATTATTAAAATGAAGAAACTGAATAAATGAAGCAGAAAAATATCACACGGCAGAAAAAACACAAATATTATCATTTTAAACAACAATAATAAAAGTTTTTCTTTAACATATATAATTATATTCATATGTGTTTAAGATGATTTTCAGTGTCGATGAACGAGGTGCTGCAGGCGACCAGCAGGTGGCAGCAGAGACTCATCACACTGACAGACTGAAGCTCAGCAGCAGAAATGAACGATATTAAACAGTTCAGTTATAAAACCTGAAAAAGACAGAAAATTTAAGATGAAAACATCAAATATGATCCAGAAGATTACACAGAAAAAAGATAAAGAAGTGAATGAAGAGAAGAGACAAAGTTTAACATTTCTTCCCTCTTTCTTGTCTTTCTGTTGTCCCTCCTCTGTGTTTGCAGACTGGAAGACAAAACAGATTTGGTTAAAACTTCCTGAATCTGAGTTAAACAGCAGGTCATCGGTGAGACGATCAGCCAATCAGAGGTGAGCAGGTGAGTCATCAGGACAGATATGAAGAGATGAAACATGAAATCTGGTCAACAGAGGTGGGACCAAGTCACTGTTCTGCAAGTCACACGTCTTTGCACTCAAGTCCCATGTCAAGACTGACGAGTCTCGAGTCCTAAACAAGTCACCTTCACCAAATGTAACGAGATCAGATTAACAACAGACGGTTTAATCTGAGGATTGATGGAAGTCAAACTACAGATGAGACTTAAAGCTCACTGTGGTGCAGTTGAGGAGCTATGCACCGTCCGTCAGATTAACAAATCAAAATAAAAAAGGCTGGAGTCCAAGTCAAGTCACGAGTCCCTGGTTTTAACCCTTTAGACCCCAGCAGAACTCTAGAACGTTGCTGCAGGTCACTGAGAATCATCACTTCAGTGACCCAAACAAACAAACAGCTCCGTCTCAAAAAACAGAAAGACAGTGACAATTACAAGTTTTTCATTTGAAAAAACACAACTAATCCTTCACTAAGCCCCGCCCTCCTTAGTTACTGTTGCCACACCTGCCAAGTTTTTTATTCTCACGCTGCATTTATGCAGTTTGCAGTGATAACAGCGACAGATTTAATCTTCAAGTTGTCAGTAATTGTTGAACCATGACGTCTGTGATCCCTTACAGACAAACAAAAGCAGATTCTCAATTCTAGCTGACGACAGGGGATTTTGTTGGTTAAAATAATGACTCACAAGCAGATTTCATAGGTGTAGCTGGCTGATGTAAGCTAATGCTAATGCTAACTCCCAGCTATCTCCAGCTAATGTTTTAATGTTTCCATCTGACACGTTTTAAAACAAGAACCCTGTGAAAGTGTTTATGTAAAGTTAGCTAACAGCTGCGTACATGATATAACATTAATGCTAACAGACTGAGGCTAAAGCTAGCTTACATCTCAGCAAACACTGGTCAGATGGTGAAATACAGCAGGTATATCTACATGATAGATGACAGAAATACACTCATTAATGTGGGAAAAGGAAGCGCAGGGACTCGATTAGTGCAGCGGACGTCGACTCCGTCAGATTTTTCCATCTGACAGAGTCGACGTCAACATTAATAAAACATTTAACTGTAGGAGGTCGGCCCGTTAGAAGGTTTAATAAACAAGAGTTTGATCTTTAAATATTAATATAAATATTAAATATCAGTCATCAATAACTGCTGTTAAAGAGTCAATCAGAAAGAAGGATTCTCTCCTGTAAACAGGTGAAGACGAAAAGACAGAAAAACATGTTTGAAGGTTAAAGAATGTTTTAAATTTTAGGACACAGAAAATCCTGATGATGATTCGAGTCGAAGTAAAAAGGTACATAAAATATAAATAAATACTCAAGTAAAAGTACACATACTAGAGTAAATGTACTCAGTTACATTCCCCCACTGATGATGATGTGTGTTCATGTTGTCTCAGGATGCCCTCCTCCTCCTCTTCCTCCTCCTCCTCCTCCTCAGCAGCATTAGTGAGGGTATTATTAGTCTGAGCGGACGGCTGTAATTAATGCCTCTGAGAGGGAGGAGGAGGGGTGGGGTGTGGGGGGGGGGGCAGTTATGGGGTGGGGGGGGGGGGTGACGGGGCAGCTGAAGCTAAAAATACCTCCTCCTAATTTAACCAGCCGGATTTCTAATCCAGGAGACGCTGCTGACTCTCCTCCTCCTCCTCCTCTTCGTCTTCTTTTATTCTCTTCATCAGAGCTGCTTCACTTTCGTTCTTTCTGTCTTCATGTTTCAACTTGTTCTGCAGCAACACCATCTGCTCAAGTACTCGGATACTTCACTGCAGTAAAAGTACTAAAACCACACTGTACAAATACTCCATTACAAGAAGACAAATTCAAGAGGTCCTTCAAGTTTTTTTCACCACAAACTATCATATTTTGTCCACTAGAAGGACACTTGGAGGACACTTTACCATGTTTTGTCCACTAGAAAGGACACTTTGGAGGACACTTTACCATGTTTTGTCCACTAGAAGGACACTTTCGGAGGACACTTTACCATGTTTTGTCCACTAGAAGGACACTGAGACACTTCCATTTGAAGCCTTCTGATACTCTGGACAGTTTCTCTTCTTCAGATGTTGTGTAAACATTTGTGACAGTGCAGACACACAACTCAACGACATCACTAACATGTTTCTAGTTGTTTTGAATGTTTTGAAATGTTTTGAAATGTTTACTGGAGTAAATCTGCTTGTTTACATTTAAATTCTGCGGTCGACTCCACAACAGGAACAAGTTAATGGTGGTGTCATAATCCATTAACGCTGCTCCCAGTGGATTGTGGGAGTGACACGAGGACAAAACCAGTCAGCCATGTTTGGTATGAGATGCAGGAGTCCCCCAGGCCCCTCCCCCTTCGCCCCCACTCGTCCAATCACACGGCTCCTGACTGAGAGCTGGAAAATTGGGGTGAAAGAAGGAGCAGAATATTTTCTGTGTGTGTGGTTGTAGTGGTGAAAACAGCGGGATGTTTCTGAACCAATCAGTGAGTCCGGCGGCGGGTCGTGACCTCAGCATTCTGTTATTCATCTGCACACGCTCAGTGCGGACCTTTATACACCTGACAGGCTGATTTCAGTCTCATGGCTGCTGAGAGGAGGAGAACGTGTTTGTTTTGGTTTTATGAAAACACACACACACACGCACACACACACACACACACACACACCACACACACACACACACTCTGACAGTCATTCAAACCGCTCCACGTCCTCTCAACCCCGCCTGTTACCAATTAGCGTCTTTGTCGAGGACGTCGGTCCAATTAGCGCGTCAGTAATCAGACAGGGATGAAGTAATTGTTAATTAGGCAGCCTGTCGAGCTCTGATTGGACGCTGTGATCAGGTAAACACTTTGATCTCCTCTGAGATCACACAAACATATTGACTGTGATGTCAGAACTGATCTAAGAGCAGCTGAAACAGTCAAACAAAATCTAATCACAGAGACGACGGCGTTAGCTTACATCAGGTTAAATAAATGAACAAAGCGTCGACACCTGCAGATGGAACAAAGAACCGCAGAACAGAGAAACACGAAGAAACAAACGTTCTTGTTCTGTCTATGAAGACGACAAAAACAGCTTCTTGTTTTTAGTTTGATGAACATTAAGTTTGTTAAAATGTCAGCTGTCACTAGCAGATTATATCAGCTGTAGCTAGTGAGCTAACTGAGCCAAATTACATGAACAAAAACTTCCTGAAATGGTCTTTATTTAATTTATGGACCTCAGGAAGTGAAGTTGTTTCACTGCTAACCGCTAATTAATTTAGATTTGGATCTAAATACTAATAGACTAGAGTTAACAGGTCTCAGGTCATGTTGTCAGACTGAGGCTAAAGCTAACAGATCATGCTAACAAACTGAAGCTAAAGCAAAGATCTCATGCTATTATGATAAAAGCCTGAAGCTAACACTAACACGTCTTGGGTCATATTGTCAGACTTACACTAAAACGAACAGCTTTAGCTTTGGGTTTTAATCTTGATAGCAAGACCTGTTAGCTTTAGCTTCGGTTTGATAGCATGATAGTGTGAATTAACAGGTCTCAGGTTATATGATCAGAATGAGGCTAAAGCTAACAGGTCCCAGGTCATGCTATCATGCTAACAAACTGTAGCTAAACCTAACAGGTCATGTTATCATGATAAAAACCCAAAGCTAACAGGTCTGATGCTAAAGCTAATAGTCCCCAGGCCATGATATCACACTAGCTAACTGAAGCTACAGCTACCAGTTCATGCTTTCATGATAAAAACCTGAAGCAAGAGCTAACAGGTCATAGGTCATATTATCATGCTAACAGATTGAGGCTAAAGCTAACATTAGCTCGGTAAACCCAGTGCATGTTCCTGTCCTGCACAAGTCTTATCATGTAACTCCACAAAATAATGTTGCTGCATAGATAATGCTAAGCTAACTTTTAGCTTACTTCACATTTTATTTTACATGAAGTTTATGATTCTGGATGTTTCTGTCAGAATGAAAACAAACAGACATGTTGACGTATGTGAAACCTTTAACAACATTTAACCTGGTGGACTTTTTAGTCTCATGTCTCCTCTGGTCCTCAGGTGGACAGGCTGTCCTCAGTGTCCTCTGGTCCTCAGGTGGACAGGCTGTCCTCAGTGTCCTCTGGTCCTCGGGTGGACAGGCTGTTCTCAGTGTTGCCTCAGGTGGACAGGCTGTCCTCAGTGTCCTCTGGTCCTCAGCAGCAGTAGTTGTGTATAAATCCCTGACAGGTGGAACAATGTGTGTCTGTTTGAGCAGTAAAATGCTGAAATGTGTTGTTTTGTGTCGTTCTGGCTGATTTCCACTCTGCTGCTCTGCATTGTTTCCCGTCGGCTCGCTGGGATTCTCGTCTTCTTATCGGAGCTGCAGCTGATGATTCACAGCAGACAAACAGAATCATTTGGCTCAGAGTGTCTCAGAGGACAGTGTCTGCTCTCTGGAGGCTGATGGGTTTGGTTTTAGGAGCAGCAGCTCAGTAAATTCACTGTAAAACACAATCTGTTCACCTTTGAACAGTTTCTCTGCTTTTAGACAAATAACACAAACTGTGTCCAGAAACAGGCTGCGGACCCACTGAGACGCTCGATATACAAAATTAATCCAGTTTTAATTCAGTGCACAAACTCAAACTAATCCTGAGACCGACAGAAAAATATGTTTCAGCCTCCAGGAGCTGTGATGGATTTTCTCTTCTTGTTTCGTAGCCATTTAATCACTTAGCCAGTTAGCTATTTTGTTAGCTATTTGTGTAAGTATATGTATTTTCTTACAGCTTTTGACTTTTCTTTACATCTGAACACAAATATCTGAACTTTCTCCTCCTCACATTTTATAAACAGAGTCGTTACTTTAGTTTTAATGACTTTGAGGTGACTTATTGATTATTTTTTATTTTGCATTATTGTTGAACAAAACAAAAACAGACATAAAAGTTGTAAAAAGATGAAAATCATTAGAAAAGATGTAACAAGACGTAAAAGAAAAGTCAGAAGTCTCTTTATTAAGACATTTAGTTGCTTAGCTAGTTAGCCAGCTTACTAGCAGTTTAGTTTTAGCTTTTTTTTAAGCTACTTAGCCATTTACCCATTTAGTTTGCTACATAGTTATTTAGCTAGTTAGCCAGCGAATTAGCCACTGAGTTAGCTGTTTAGCTAGTTAGCGATGTAGAGACAGAGACAGATGGTGAAACACAAACTGTCTTTCAGGTGATTCTGTTTCTCTGTCTCCTGTTAACACTAATTAGC
The DNA here is from genome assembly GCA_034769285.1 of Lutjanus argentimaculatus. Classification (NCBI taxonomy): domain Eukaryota; kingdom Metazoa; phylum Chordata; class Actinopteri; order Lutjaniformes; family Lutjanidae; genus Lutjanus; species Lutjanus argentimaculatus. The sequence goes on along the minus strand of JAWZSL010000005.1, from coordinate 12,990,515 downwards.
CCTCAGGTTTATTTATCTGTCCTCCTGCCCCCCCCCCGACTGACTGACGGAGACGTTTCATTCACACAGTCGACATCACGTTTCTCACGCTGTGATCGTCCTTCAGTGAAATGACACCACGCTGATGACATCACACAGGAAGGTCGGTTTAAAAGTAGAGTTTAGTTTCGTCATAAACAAAACTAAACCCCCCCCCCCCCACCACCACCACCACCTCCTCACACCTGAGTGTCTCTGGGGGGAACGTTATATTATAAATAATGAGCCGGCGGTGGTGTGTGTGTGTGTGTGTGTGGTGTGTTCATAGGTGCAGCTCTGTCCTCTGTGTCTCACAGCCATTACCACCTGTCCACTGCATGTAATGGATGATGCTATAAGAGCCTCTGTTTAGGTGTGTGTGTGTGTATGTGTGTGTGTGTGTCCTTGGCCAGGTGTGCAGGCTTTTTTTCGATCTGTTTTCACCTCTGTCCTCTTCATCTCTCTCTTTATTCTCATTTTTCTTTTCTTTTCATCCCTCCATCCTCCTGCTCGACTTCACGTTTCTGGTCTTTTTTTACTTTTCAAGGACCAACAGAACTCGTTTTACACCTGACAGGTAACGTGTGTTCAGCTCCTCTGTGCACTCTGAATACATGTTGTTGTTTTTTAACGTCCTGACCTGTTCATTTCTCTAAAGCTCCGTTCAGTTCGCTCAGTGATTCACCTGCGTGTGGGTCAGTTTCCACCTCAGTCACAGTTTGTTTTATCAGCTCAGTGTGAAACTGGACTTTTGTGTGAAAATGCAGGAAGTGAAAAATGTTTTTGCTAACATGCAAACACCAACATACGGAGCTGTTTGGGAAACAAAAGGCCGATAACAGGAAACTGGCTCCATTTCCAAGCTAATATTAGCTAACATTAGCCGCTGCTCACACACTGACAACACAAAAAGATGAATAAACTGTTTCATATTCTTACACATGCACACTTGTTTTAAATATCAGTTGATCTCCTGGTTTAAACTGGAACGGTTTTACTCAGTGTATTAAGTGTGGGTTGTTCTTCTGTCCATGAGTCTCTGACAAGAAGACGGATGGACTGATGGAGACCTACATTCACAGCTGACTTTCATCAGAAGAAGAGGAGGGAGGAAGAGGAGCAGGGAGCTGTAGCAGGATGATGAAGAGGGGGGTGGCAGTAATGACCGAAGTAAAGGATGATGGAGAGAGAAGGAGTCCGACTCCTCTGCCCGGTCTGTCTGCAGAGTGAAGGATGGAGGAGGAGATGAAGGCATCATTCGCTCTCCAACGAGCCACAGCCGGGGAGGAAAAATGAGCGCTGTCCCGGGAAACTCCTCCACCGCACGCCGATCGTTATCACAATATCCTGTTCAGCGGGACTCAGGAAACACTGAAGGCCTTTAGAGCTCAGAAACAAAAGGAGAAAAAGTCAGACGGTTCATTCCTCAGAGCTGACAGAAGCTCCGAGCTGAAGGTCGAACACGAGAAATTCAATTCTTTACTTGTACTTTTATTCTTCCAAGGGTTTAAATCTGTCAGTTTTTAATCAATCAAAATGTATCCAAATGCTGTTCTCTGCAGATTTTGACTAAATTTGATTTGCAGAACACTCAAATATACAAAACTGTTCTCTAATACAATACAACTTTTTGTCATTACGGAAAGGAAGAAAGGGACACTTGAGACTTGTGCTCTTGTAAAAGTTTAAAGGACATGAGGGTTTCTTTGATAGACTTGGGACTTGCGTTGGGCTGGTCCTCATGGACTCACACCTGACTATGACTTACTTTGACAGACTTGGATCTTGACTCAGACTTCAGCCCAAGCACTTGAGACTAGAATTCAGGTTTGCTTCGCAAAACTTGTGACATTTCTTTGACTTGAAGTGACATGCCCCCACAGACTTGAAACTTTACTTGGGACATGACAAGTCACTTGTAAAATCTTGCTTTGACAGACTCGTGACCTTTGCATTCTCGAGACTTAACTTAAACTTGCCCCCAAAGACTTGTGATTTGAAACTGGACCTGAAATTTCCTTCAAGAACTTATGGTTTACATTTTCAGACTCGAAACTTGAATTTGACTTGACCCAGATGATTTGAGACTTGACCTTGCCCCCAACAACTTGTGACTTAAATAACCTGGGCTTGCACTCAGTCAAAGTCAAGTTTAAAGGACATGAGATTTTCTTTGACAGACTTTAGTCTTGACTTGGACTTAGTCCCAAGGACTCGTGAGTTGAAACTTGACTTGAACTTGCCCAAAGGACTTGTTGCATTGATTTGATTGATTTGATTTGATTTGTTTATTTAGCACATGTTAAAAAGTCAACATTATAAATACCATAAAAATGAACAATCACTGATATAAGAACTTCTTTTTAAAAAGGAAAAAAAACAAAGGGAAACATGCAAGGAGGTCCTAAAAACCCTCAAGGGGCTTGACAAAAGGACTTCCCTAGATAAACATTAAATTGAATATTGTCATATGCATAAAGGTATAAAATCACTTGGACTCTCACACACGAGCGCGTGCACACACACCACACACACACACACACAACCACACACACAGATCAGGTGGGTATTATTGATACAGCAAGAAATTTTTCACAGATTTTTTAAACAATTCATAAGAAAGTTTAACAAGTGGGGAGGAAGTGAATTCCATAACTTGGATCCTCTGTAAGAGATCTTAAATTGGGATGATGTAGTTCGTGATTGTGGTGGCCGGAGCTGGGATGCTTTTCGGGTTAAATAATTGTGAAATTGATTGTTTAGAGAAAAGAAATTGTGAAAGAAAGTGGGAAGTGTTTTATTTAAAGAACCATATACAAATTGAGTAATTTGGAGACTATTAATCTGATAAATATTGAGAATGCCAAATTTACCAAACAAAGGTAATTTGACATTCTTTGAAAACTCAAGACTTGGACCTCAAGTCTTGATTTTGACTTGCCCCAGATGCCCCTTGAGACTTGACTTGAACTTTCCTGTAAGGACTTGTGTCTTGAAAAATAACCTGAGTTTGCACATCACAGAACTGCAATGAGACCTGGACTTGCCACCAAGGACTTAACTTAAATTTAGGCTTTGACAGACCTTGGACATTGATTTGACATTCTTTGACAACTTGGACTTGTGAATTGTATTGACAGACTCAAGACTTGATTTTGCACTTGCCCCAAATGACTTGAGACTTGACTTGAACTTGTCCCCAAGGACTCGAGTCTGAGATGGTGTTAAATGTAAAAGTAAAACTCTGTATAAAATCATTGATGCTGTGAGTCAGACAGAGTTTTCTTTGACAGACTTGTGATGAGACTCGGGCTTGTTCGAGTCAGTAACATGGCCGCCGTACAGAGAAGGAAACAGTGAATTCATGCTTTCAAAGTAAAACTCTGTATAAAATCCTTGACACTGTGGCACAGTTTCTCGCTCAGATAACTTTTAAAACAAACGTCCTGTGGCGGTGGCGGTCAGTGGGCGGTGGCGGCGGCGGTCAGTGGGCGGCGGTCTCTCTCTCTCGCTCTGTATTTAGCAGCCGTCTGTGGACAGCAGAAGCATATTTTAGCTCCGTCTCATTGGCTGCAGTAATGAGGCGTCCACGCCGCCGTCTTCACTTTGCTGTAACTCATTTGTAATTGTTGTTTCTCCGCCTGCTTCCTGTCAGCAGCTCAGCTCCCACAATCCCCTGCTCCGGCCAGTTATTGATCAGCCTGGTTTGTTTGGTTTGTCCTGACTCGTCTGGGACGGACTGTTGGACACAAACACACCTGCTGCAGGTTGAAGTCCATGATCATATAGAAACACTAAAACAACCTGCAGGAAACAGTGAGGAAGACAAACTGAACATCACGGCTCCGATGATCAAATATCAAACAGAATTAAAAATTCATTTGTACTTATTTAAAATATTTGTGACAAAGCTGAGAAAAAGTTTTTGAACCAGATGTAGAAGCTAAAAACTTTGAATTCACTTTATTCTGAAGGTTGTTTGTTTATTTGAAGTATAAAGTCGTGGTATCAACATAATTTACGATGGAAAGATTTCAGTAGATTTTGGACAGAAGAGTCGATCAGTAGATTCTGCGGTTGAAGCTCCAACTGCACAAGTCGTGTTAATGGATGTAACTTCTGTTGTTGTTGAGTTTTTTGAGTTTGATTGGGACAAGTTGTGATTGTTCTTTCATGGGACAGTCGACAGCAACAGAGGAAACAGCTGATCAGTCATGTGACCTAAATGTTAGAACTTGTTTCCACCTCCCGTTAAGAGCAGGAACTCTTTTTAAAACAAGATACTCCTCAAGAGACCAAAAGACTTTTTTGAATTCTGTCTGAATTCCATTGAACCCGTTTCTAATGTGATACTTTGGAATGTGAAGATAAAAAGTGGTTGGATATGATGGAAACATGATTAGTTTGTCGTCACAGATCATAAACTCTCAGAATGAAAGAAGTTCTGATTGGTGCATGAACCAAACCTCCAGAAACTTCTGTTTCCAAGGTCAAGAATCAACTTTCAGTATCAGATTTCTTCATTTTACTGTTGACTGATCTGTGCAGACGTGTTGGTCAGCTGAAGTTTTTACCTGTTTGTGTTTGTGTTTCAGCAGAATGAGACCTGAAGGACTCAACTGTTTATTTTTAAGTATCAGAGAAACAGAAAAGCTTTTAATCATCAGTTCAGTGTTCAGTGTGTTTCAGTTTGTGTCTAAAAGGTGAATCTGTTTCCTCTGTTTGCTCTGGGACCTTTAAAACATCCTGACTGCAGGTACACAACTGACCACACACACACACACACACACACACACACACACACAGTCACTCACCTTGGCGTCACCTCAGGACTCCAGCTTTAGCTCTGACCACTCTGATGGGCGGGTAATTGGTTTCCATTAGACCGCGCCTCCCTTCCTTCCCATCAGGCCGAGCAGGAGGGGGCGTGCCCTCAATTCCCCACAGCCAGACACGCTCTGCTCGGCCGTCGCTGTCCGATAACCTCCACCGGGGGGGGGGGGGGTCATAATGAGGAGCGTCCATCGTAACGAGGACATCAGCTCGCCGTGTTCTGACGAGTTTGACCTCTGATGTTCATTCAGCTGTTCCTACAGAGTCAGAGACCTGCAGAGGCCCAACAGGCGCTGAGAGGCATGATGGGAAATAAATCTGATGTCACACTGATACAATCCTCCATCTGCATGGCTCTTCAGAGACAAAATCCTCCGTCTGCATGACAGTTCAGGTTTCTGTTGAACATCAGAGAGAAAAATCAGACTGAGTTCAGACTTCATTCACTTCTGCAAAAAATACTACAAATACTGTGAGTTAGAAAAGATCTGAGACGTTTATCTCTTTAGAACCCTTTTACACAAACACTGAAAAGTTGCTCTGTATAGTAGAGGTTGCTCTCTATGGTAAAGTTGCTCTCTATGGTAAAGGTTACTCTGTACAGTAAGTTGCTCTACACAGTAAGTTGCCCTGTGTAGTAAAAGTTGCTCTGTGCAGGCAAACGACACAAAATCTGAATGTTTTCCTTTCAGAATAAAACAAAAGATGATTTTATCTCAGAAAAAACATGAACTTTGTCACCGTGCAGTGAAAACAGGGAACAGAGAGGTGATGAAGATGAGGGATGAAGATGAAGGAGACAGAGCAGGTGCAGTTCAGTGAATATATTACAGATTTCTCCTTTAAATGTGACCTCACAGTTTTTTTCTCATAAAACTGTCTCTGAATCAGGACAAACCAAATGATGTCACATTATTCATGAGTCATTCAGTGACACCAGACTGAACTTTTTCTTGTCTCAAAGTATTTTTACAGTTCTTGGTTTTAGTACTTTTACTGTAGTAAAGGATCAGATTTCTTCCTCCATCACTGACGGAGAGTCGGTCATGTTGCAGTTGGTGTTTGGTGATAAAAACAGTGACATTATGAGGATGATGTTTGTCCTGCAGCCTCCAGAGGACTTCAGCTTCTTCATCGTCAGTTTTTAAACCTCTGGATGGTGTAGAGTTGTGCTCAGTGAGGAGAGTTTGTGTGTCTGTGTTGTAGTGAGTCTGCTCTCTGTTATCATCTCACTTCACTAAATAAAGCAGCTGGTGGGAGTGAGGCTGAGGCGTCTATCAGTCCCCCGTGGACCTGAAAACACTCTGACTGCACTCGTCTTAATTGGCCCTAAAGTGGTGGTTCAGTGGTGTTAGTTTCCCCCTGTGACTTCTTTAAATATCAGCACAAGAACTGTGCAGAGAACCGGAGAGAACTTCTTTTTGTTTGTGCAGGAAATAGGACGATTATCCTAAAATGTATTATTAACATGTGATGTATGAATGTGGACAAACTGCAGGAGTTTCAGAGGTTTACAGGACAGACTGAAATATGTTCGTCATGTTTAGACAAATGTCATAATTACAAGAACAAGAAGTCATAATGTGAAAGAAAAAAATCCTAATTCTCTTTTCATTTGAATGCACCTCAGTTCATTTAATTTATTTAATTTGAGGATGTTTTTGTGGCCTGTTTGCATCAGTGGGGACCAGCAGGCAGCAGCTGCCAGGACAGCAGATTAACCAGAATTAAATTATGATAAATTCTATTATGTTTCACTTTAGGCTTTTATTTTTCCAGGTACAACTGACTTCCTGTCTCAGTGTCACCTGAGAGCTGCTGCCTGAAGCCCAGCGGCTCAGGTCGAGAGTTCAGTGACGCCGCTCAAAGGCTCCTTCACAGAGAGGAGAGACGGACAGAGAGTTTTATTCTGCTGCAGCATCAGTAAAGACAGAAGGGGACGTCTTTATTATTCTGCACAGTGGACAACAGCTCAGTTATTATGAGAGGAAACACTGTATATTATAACATATTTCACTTATTTTACGTTATTACTTATTTTAACCAAAACCAAACATTTTCCTAAAACTGACCTGACAAAGGACAGACATGTTCGTTCTGTGTTGCAGAGACAGAGGACAGACGTGTTTGTCCTGTGTTGCAGAGACAGAGGACAGACATGTTCGTCCTGTGTTACAGAGACAGAGGACAGACATGTTCGTCCTGTTTGTGATGCAGAGACAGAGGACAGACATGTTCGTCCTGTTTATGATGCAGAGACAGAGGACAGACGTGTTTCGTCCTGTGTTGCAGAGACAGAGGACAGACATGTTCGTCCTGTGTTGCAGAGACAGAGGACAGACATGTTTGTCCTGTTTATGATGCAGAGACAGAGGACAGACATGTTCATCCTGTTTATGATGCAGAGACAGAGGACAGACATGTTCGTCCTGTTTATGATGCAGAGACAGAGGACAGACGTGTTTGTCCTGTGTTGCAGAGACAGAGGACAGACATGTTCGTCCTGTGTTGCAGAGACAGAGGACAGACATGTTTCTTCATGTTCTGTGCTGAATGTTTCTGAGTTGTTCTTGAGACGAGGACGTGTCGGAGCTGCAGGTCCCTCTGGTCTCTTTGTTTTCAGGTCTCTGCTTCTTTTTCTGCTGCATGCTGACTTTTCTTTCACTTTGTTTTCTTTGGTGACGGAGCTGAAATATGAATCCAGTGTTTGGGTCACACAGGAGCATGCTGGGAGTCGATCTGTTGAGGTGATGTGAAGAATAATACAGGAAGAATAATTAGTTCTGATCTGAGTTTAGAAAAAAACTCTTTTTGCCAGCTAGCAAAAAAGTAAAAACATTATATTGTTTGTTAGCTCGTACAAAGTTAGTTACCGTAGTCACCATGGTTCTAATTTCTCTTCCTTTGAGAAAAACTTCTCTGATTCAGAGGAGCAACTTAATCATTTTTTTCAGTTCGTCTGATGAAGTTTTGGTGCAACAGAATTAATTTAATCAGGGTTTAGAGTAAAAACTAAGCTGTGGTTTAAAGAGAGCTTTAAGTTGAATCTTTCTTAAGTTTAAAGTAGTTTAAAACTTGTGCAACATCATTTAAAGTTAAACTGTGATTTAATCGGGTTTAAAAAAGAATCCTATTGGAATGCGGCCTAAACTTCTCATGTTCACACAACAGGAGTGGATGGAAACTAATATTTATTTATGTTTTGTTTTGATTTAAATCTGGACTACATCTGGATGGAAGGTGGACTACAGAACCCTCACAGTGATGTCATCGTGCTAACGGTCTGTCACAGATCGAGCAGAGCGGCGAGGACTCCCCGAGGTAAACAAGACGATCAGAGATAAATGGTGAAACGGTAGCAGGAGCTCAGCTGTCGGCCCGTCTCCACATCTGGACAGAGACTGAACAGACACAGAGACACATCTGGAGATGGAGCAGCAGCTTTATGTAACCGTGACAACCAATCAGCTGTCAGTCAGCCAGTCAGAGAATAATCACACACAGCTGCAGCAGAAATCCCCTGATGGACGGACAGACGCTCCTGTACCACCACCACCTCCTCCTCCTCCTCCTCCTCCTCCTCCTCCTCCTCCTCCTCCTCCTCGTGTCGTTCATTATCCAGTGTGAGCAGCAGTGGCGGAGGCGGCAGTGGCGGCGTGCTGATGGATGAATATTAATGAGCTGTTCAGGTCAAACACTTGAAAGGTCCCAACAGAGCAGGTTAATGTGCAGAATCAGAGGACACACACACCACCACACACACACACACACACACAAACACACACACGTTATTGTTTCAGAGGATCTACACGTGTCTCATAAAGACTTTAAACACAACGTCCAGCAGGTCAGTGAACGTCTCACAGTCACAGAACAAACTGTCTCCTAATATTTACATAAATGTGTGTATATTATATAAAAGTATTTCTGGTATTTGTAGTTCATTCTGATAAACCAGATTTATTAAAGAACAACATGAAGTCACCTGACAGCTTCACTCAGGTGAGCTCACAGTGAAAATCTCAACAAACTTCATGTTGTTTATTGATTATTGATCTTTTGTTCCAGTTTTATCTCCGATTATTGACAACATATAAGCACGTAGAAGCTGCTGTAGTTGTTGGAAGTATTTCTTCTTCTGTGGTGTCAGTAGAAACAGTCTGTTTGTGTTGCACATCTGTTTTGTTCCAGCTGTTTGTCTCAAACTTCCCTTTTTTTATCCTGTTAGTCAGTTTAAAGATTTTGGTTACACAACAACTGAATGAATCCTGACTGATGAGGATTTAAGAGTCTCTGCTGTCACAGACCTGACGTCTGTCCTGCTCTCTGTCTGTGTTTGTAATAAAACACACAGTTTTCTTTATGATGTCTTAATAAAACATTTCTGGATGAACAAAAATGTTCTGATGTTTTTAATGAAGCAGAGATTCTGCAAAAGAAAAAACGTTCATATTATAAATGTCTGTAATGTAAAGTTATCTTGACTCATGATAACATTAACAAACTGAAGATGTTTCCTCTATTTTTCATAATGATTCATTCAAATGTTCAATAGTTTCACTTCAATGCATCAAATGCAAACTGTCATTAAAACACATCATAAACACACTGTGACTCACCAACAGCCTGTCACGTCTGTTGATGATGGAACGAGTGCGACACAAACAGCCAATCATTTAACAGCTGTGGTGTTCAACACGCGACACAACAGAAACAGAGCGGAGACAGAAAGTGAGAGTGAAGAGGTCAGCTCATTCAAAATGATCAATAATCATCAGTATTGACTGAAGCGAAACGCTGAGGTGGAGGATGAAGTGGAAAAACAAACCTATCTGATTCTGATTCTGAGGAGTCGATAATCGATCGATCGATCACAGATCAAGAGGAAGTGTTAATGATCACTGGACAAACTTTTAAACTGAAAGTAAAATAAATTCTTTGAGGAGAGAGGAGGACAGTGTCTCTGTGTTTGTCCTCAGAACTGAGTCCACCATCTGTGTCTCAGCTGGCTGGTGTTGTTTCAGCCTCAGGTGACGTTCTGATGACTGACGGAGTTCAGGTGAGATTTTCTTCTTCTTCTTCCCTGCAGCAGGAAACAGCAGCACAGCAGGACAAAACAGGAGGGAATCTTCCTTTAATTTAAACAGGAGACCCGCGGAGACACAGAGACAGTAAATGAGTCTCCTCCGTCAACAACTGCTGTCCCCTCAAGCACCAACAGAACCCCCAGCTGATCCAACACATAATCAGAGGAAACTTTGAACACATTAAACATTTAAAACAGCAGGTTTGGTCAGCAGCTCTATCATATATGAACAGGACAGAGTTTATAATGCTAACATGCGACAAACTGATTTATCTTTGTCTAAATCTGATTGGCCAGCCCATTATCCTCAAGTGCGATTGGTTATCTGTCCACTGAGAGGCAGAACCTTAGTTTGAACCAACTGTTTGATGAGTGATTTATATTTTATGTGCATAGTTTTCTTTTATATGTATAACCAACTCATTTTTGCAAGGTTATTATTAAAATCATAAAAATAAAAGTATTTTTCGTTATACAACTGTTAAGGATGAATTCAGTCTCACAGCCTGAGAAGACGAACAACTGAGATAAATTTCCTCTGAGAACCTCAAGAATAAAGAAGCTTTATGTGATATTTTTATGGCATCACTCTGTTTTCTTGTGATTGGTTGGACTATGTATATTTAAAAATAAAACTTTTAAAGTCTGAGCCCAGTGAAAAAAGTTTGGAAATGCCCCTGGACATAGCTAAGCTATGCTAAGCTAAGCTGGGCTAACCTGCGATATAAGTGATGTCCTCATGTGTACAAGTGTACTCATTCTCACACCAAAAAGAGGCCACAACACATGAAACGTTCTGCCTGATGTCCTCCGGCTGCTCTGCCTCAACTCTCTGAGATTTACGTTTGAGATAGGGTGGACAGATTGCATTATTATTAGCATTTTTTGCTAAAGTAACCACTCACTGCTGCTTGTTAGCCAAGAGTTAGCTTTGTTAGCAACTATTAGCTGACTTATCTCAGACTGGGATCTCAGGTCACCTGAGGATTGTTGGCGTTTACACTGTTAGCACAGGAGGAGATTTAATATAGCCAATAAAGATTGAAGTGTTAAAGTTAGTAGAAGGTGTAGCTACATGGCTAACTAAGCAAGCTAATGGTAGCTAACATTACAGTAGCAGCAGCTACCTGTCCATCAGGAAACTCTGTAAATCCCAGAGAGCTGAGGCAGAGCAGCCGGAGGACATCGGAAAACCAAAAATTTATCACCATAAAATATAATATAGTTTCATCAAAATCAGTGATTTTTTTTAATTAGGCGAATAATGTTGTAGTTTTTGTAGACTGAGTTCAGACCCCAGGAACACTGACACACAGGCTGCTTTCTTCTTTTTCCTTCTCTTCTCTTCCTCTTCTCTTCTCTTCTTCTTCTCTTCTCTTCTCTTCTTCTTCTTCTCTTCTTCTCTCTTTCTCTCTTCTTCTCTTCTCTTCTCTTCTTCTCTTCTTCTCTCTCTTCTTCTCTTCTCTTTCTTTCCTCTTCTCTTCTCTTCTCTTCTCTTCTCTTCTCTTCTTTCTTCTCTTTCCTCTTCTCTCTTCTCTTCTCTTCTCTTCTCTTCTCTTCTTTCTCTTCTCTCTTTCTCCTAATTCTTGTCTCATCTGTGATCTGATAAACAGCAAACTCATCAAATTCAGGTTAAAAACAACAAAACATTTGATCTTTGCAAACAGAAATGATGTAATTACATATTTAGCTCCAACAGACACCAGATAAAACCAAACTAACACACGTCCAACCGGAGCTGATTTTATTCTGATGCATTTTTATGTTTAGTTTGAATAAATCAGCTCATATTTCTGTTCTGATGGTGCGTGTGGACGTAAGGAGCTTCAGTCTGTGACTCACAGGTTGTTTAATATTCAGCGGTGACGGCAGCTTGTTGACCGAAGACTCTGAGTACGAGCAGCAACTGTCACATCATCATCATCCTCACATAAATCATCATCATCATCATCCTCACATAAACCACAGGTTGGCTGCAGATCACCGCCGTCAGCAGTTCGAACACTCGGCTGATACAAACAAACTCACTGCAGAGGTTTGACACGTTCAAACCTACTGGATTGATTCAGATTATAATAATTAAATGTTCTTTTTCTTCTTCTGTAGTTTTATTTTTGTTCTGTTCCTGTTTGTTTCTTCTTCTTCTGTCTCAGTGTTCGGAGCAGAAAACCAGAGGACAAACTACAAAGAAGAAAGTGATGAATTTCTACAGTTTACAGTTTGGATCAGGTTAACTGGGTCAGTGTGTGTGTGTGTGTGTCTGACTGATGAATTCTGGAGGCTTTCCTCTCCCATCAGCAGTAAATCCATCACGGCCGACGGCTGCAGGAGCTGGTGTAAACACTCGTTCACCGCACGATTGATGTCAGAGTGTGTGTGTGTGTGTGTGTGTGTGTTCAGTGTATCTACATCTGGAGCAGCTGCACATGTCAAACAGGTCTGATGACCTTAACGAGCCTCTGGGGGCTGTGAGGCTGAAAAGGCTCATAGTTACAGGTAATAAATTACAAAATAAATTGTAATCCACTACAGTTACTGAGAAAAATGAGTTCAATAATTAAATTAAATTACAGTTACTAGTCAAAATGTTGGTGATTACAAAGGAGTCTGAATATTCTTTTTTGGGTTTTCTGACAGAAATCTGCCCTCTGTGAGGTGTGATGTTATTAATTCTGTGTCATGCTATTATTGATTATTGATTGATCATGTTGCTTTTGTTAATGCTGTGTCATATAATTGATGCCACATCATGTTAAAAATGCTCTGTCATGTTGTTGTTATTCATTAAGCATCATGTTATTAATGCTGCATCACGTTTCAGACGTAGACGAAGTTATTTTAGTTCTGGATGATTTAAATGAAATAAAACTTAATATTCTCTTTGATTCACATGAATTCTCTCAGTTCAGCTCCTGTAAACTCTGATCTGTGTGTTTGTCCTGCAGACTGAACAGATTCTTCATGTTTAATAATTCATCCACAGATCGTGTTTTCTATCAGAGATGATTAAAGATGTCAGCTGACCGTCTCTTGATTATAAAACCAACAGCAGAACCTCTGTGTTCTTTCAGTGCAGCCATGATGCTGCTGCTGAGTTTGAGTTGTTTCCTGTCTCTGTCCTCCTGCTGTCAGCTCTGCTGGAAGCTCCTCAGCTCTCAGGATTTATTCATTTTTCTCACCACAGACTCACAAAATCACCATTTCTCTCCGGGTGTCGCTGCCCCGCCAACCCTGCAGTAATAAATGACTCTGGTCCTGCTCCAGGCTCCATGCAGAGGAAGACGAGGAGGAGGAGGAAGAGGTGGAGGCTGCAGGGGGGTCGATGCATGAAATAACTGTAAGAGCTCCACGCCGAATCAAACAAACATCAGGCCAACACCTGCAGAGCAGCAGCCAATCAGAGAGCACCATACACACCTCAGGGTTACATGCTCAGTTTTTCTGAGTCAACGTGTGACGCAAATTTATGACTAAGCACTAGGGACCGTTGCCATGATAGGCTGATAATCTGGTTAGATGTTACTTAGGAACCTTCGAGAGTCCACTTATCTGGGATCATCGTCGATTACCTCAATTTGATTAGTTTCCGAACGTCAACATTAAAAAATTCTGTATTTTTAAATCTTTATATTACGATGATTATGTTGTGAATAAGTCGCAATCGGAGAATGATGTACTAACGTTACAGTGTCAGGTTGGTTCAGCAACTGACAGAGGTAGTGAGAGAACTCGAGAGTAAGCTCAGGGGTAGAGGTCTTCAATTGATTATTGAGATATAATGTATTCAGCCGTTATTACTTTTTTAAAACAAGTATCATTTATATCATGATATAGAAGTGTAATAATTCCATCAGGATGAGAAAAGATTACGTGAGGCAGGTGAAGCATGAAGGGTGTGAGGAAACTAGGTGACGTTAAAATGATTATTATATGATTACTATATAAAAAAGAATTTCAGAAAGAGTGAATCAGGTGAAGGGACATGGAGTTCAGGGTTGAAAAAATTTTTTTAATATGATAAAGATAAATTTTCAATAATTATTTCATTATTTCCACAGTACTATAAGGGTTTGGGTTATGATTAGGTTATCAGCTGCACTAGAACACCCCACTAGTGTTCTGCACATTGATATGGTGAAATTCTACTCCATAGTGATCGATAAGTGGATTTTTTTCCGTTTAGTTTTAAAATGAGCCACCTTTATGCTCAGGAGCTGTATAGACGTGCATCTCTGAAGCTATTTTGTATGTTTAGGAGCAGCAATGCAGCAGCACGAAGGAGACAGGAAAAGGAGAGGATGATACAGGGCTTGAGGTGAGGTCTTAGAATAAATTAGTGAAAAACTTTTACTGTAAGGGTTAGGTTATGCTGTAAACAGAGCTGACATCTGCAAATCAGTTGTTAAAAGTCTTCATGCTGTATGATAAAAACCTTAACAGATACTTTTTTAGCTTTTGTAAGTCAAATGCTGATACTGTATATTACTATATGTAATGTTGTCTGTTGTAAATACATTAATGCCATGCAGGGACATCAAGGGCTCGAGGCAGGGAGTCAAAGTGAAGGAGAGACAGGAGCAGACCAACAGGTAAGAGAGAGTAACATAACACTAGATATTTTCACAAGAGTTCACAAAAAAGTGGAACAATGGGATTACTTGCTTGTAGTACGGATCTGTGAGGTTACCGATATGTGTCCCCCCCCCAGTGTTTAAACTCATTCCTGCGCCCTTGCCCACAGCTGCTGCTGTACCCTTTGTAATTACGTTTGGTTATAAAAACTTCAAACAAGACTGTTTAAAGTGATCATATAACAAACAACTAATCAGTACTGATACTTTATGCTAATAGATAAAGGAGGGATAATAATACAGTAGATGCTTTGAATTTCTTAGATATAGCTGTGCAGTATTCTTAGTAGACCGAATAGCAGCAGATGATAGAAAACAAAATTTCATTCGTTTTTGGCTCGGGGCTCGGGGCCCCAAATGATTTTTTTCGCTTAGGGCCCCATTTTGGTCAGGGGCAGCCCTGCTTTTGACTCAACTTGACAAAATCAACCCCCCCCCCCCGGTGGAAATCTGAACAGCCAACAAGCTGCAGCAGCCACAAAACGATCTCAGTCACCAGCTTTCATAAATGATTATTTCATGTTGATTTAAAATATGAGCTACGTCTTCAACAGGACACTTAAATTCTTCATCAGTCACAATAAAGCAGTAAATCTCTGCTTCCTCCACATTTCTGCTGAACTCACACACTCCACATCAAACACTCCTTCCTCCTCAGTCAGCAGTTTCTGTTCCCGCCCGGGCCGCAGGGGAACTCTGGGATATAAAACCTGATGAAGAGGTGACTGTCTTCAGTTTGTGGCTGAAAAAGAGCCGTCTGTTTTCAGCCTGCAGGTCGACTCTCCGTCCTGCTGCTCAGACACCACAGAGAGCAGCAGGAGGTCATGTGACCTGTCACACCTCCAGGTGTGAACTCACCTGTGAGCAGAGAGGAGAACACAGACAGATCCACACTGACCGAGGCGGTGAATATAAACCTTCATCCAGCTGATCCACCAGTCAGTCACCTGGTTTATTCACACCGTGTGGACGTATGTATGTGGACGCTGCAGTGTGTCACTGTGCTTTTTGTCTGTTGTTCCTTGTTAGTTCTGGTCCTCAAATATAATAATTTAACTTCTATTAAAGCCTCTTTTGCAGCATGTTTCTGTTGTAATTTCTACTGTTTCGTCCTGTGGGGACAAATATCATCCTGTAACAACAGACCTGCTTCTGTTTGAAAAATGCTCAGACTTTAAAAAATAATGTCCAGATTTATACAAGTTCATCTTTATTTCTGTCTGATATTTAGGTGTTTTATGAGTGAAGTCACAGTCAAACAACCAACGACTTAAACAAAATTTAAAAGAATGAAAGAATAAAAATACATAAAATCTCAAAACACAAAAGTATTAGTATTAATGAAGGACAGATCATTCTATCTGTTGCACACTGATGTAAAATTAAGCAATACAGGGAATTTAACATATTAAATCATCTTAAATTAATGAAGGATAAGTTATAAAAAGTTTTTATAGTTTGTATTTGTATTTATAGTCTGAACACAGAGAACAAACAAACTGTGAAACTTTTGATTTTCTTGTTTTCTTTGTGACCAAAGTTTCTTTTCTTTTATTCCCTCACCTGTTTGTTCTTCTTCTCTGCCCTCAGTTCATCCCTCTGGCTGCTTCGGCAAATGACCAGAGTTCACTGAGACCCTCCTGTCTGTCAGGCAGACACACAGAGCAGGGGATTGTGGGAATAGCGCCTGAATCGCTCATCACAAAGAGGAAATCCACAAAATCCACAGAGGAGAAGTAAAGTCAGTGTGGTTCAGATATACAACAGGCTGCACCTGGAGCTCATTGCACCTTTATTACGACTTCTGCAGCCTGACAACAGACATCCCAGAATACTGCTGAGAGACTGGACAGACTGGAAGAACTGACCCTAAACCTGGACCAATCAGGACCAATCAGGACCATCAGGACCAATCAGGACCAACCAGGACTTCATCAGTGTATTCATTAATGTTTACAGTGATCCATATGAAAGGTTTGGACTCCTTTATGTCAGTTACACAAGTCACAATTAAAACGCGAAGCCAACAAGCCAACAAGTGCTACTTCAGGTCCCAAGTCAAAGCTAATAAGTCCTGACTAAAACATCCAAGTCAAGGTTAATAAGACCCAAGTCAAATCCCAAGTTAAAGCTAATAAGTCTCAACTCAAGCTCCAAGTCAAAAGTTACTGTTAGTAAGTACTAAGTCAAGTTCCAAGTCAAGACCCAAGTCAAAACAAGTTATTCCAAAGTCCAGATCAACAAGTCTAAAGACAAGTTCCAGGTCAAAGCTATTATGTCCCAAGTCAACACTAAGAAGTCCCAAGTCAAGACCAACAAGCACCAATTCCAGTCCAAGTCTAGATTGAAGTCCTGAGTCAAGTCCCAAATCAAGACAAAGCAAGTCTTGAGTTGAGACAAACAAGTGCCAAGTCAGGACCAACAAATCTGTCACTTGAAATAAACTCATTTTATTTTATTTTTGCATAATAAAGTTGTTCATTTATCACAGTGACGTGAGAAAATGGAAGGAGAACACGTTTTATTTACCAGCGTGTCGTGTTAACACGACGCCCTTCAGCTCAGACTCGACTCTCAGATGTTTCTTTAGACACCAGACCAACATATAAAACTGACAGAATGATCAGATAATGAAAAAAACATGAAAATATAATAAATGTGGCGTTTATGTGGTGTTTCATTTATGAGCACTGCATCCATTCATCTTTAAAACACGCTGAAAAGACGTGTTGACTTGTTTTCTTTCATTTAAGCAGCCAAGAGTTTAAAACGTGAATCAATCCAAATCAGTGAGAGAAAGTGAGAACCCACTGAGTCCCTGCAGGTCTCAGAGCAGCCAGAACACAGTCATCAGTCTCAATCACACGAGTCAAAGGTCAAACTCTCTCATTTCTCACCCCTCGGTCTAAAAACTGAACATTCTGACTTTGAGTTTTGTGTTTTCTGACATTTAGCTGTTTGCTTCACTGACTTTAAATCTCACAGCCAACAGTCGTGTTGTTCTCGAGTTCACTTCACTTCTTTACTGTCCCAAAATAAACACGTGGAACATAAACTCAATAAAAACACAATGAGACACTTGAGGACATTAAAAGTGTTGCTACTCTGCAGAAAATTCAGAATGAAAGAGAGAATATGTGATAACAGAAAGACAAACAGCAACAAGAAGAATAAAGCTGAGAGAAATAAAGAGGCAGTTCATCATGTATCAGAATTAAGAGTCCTGATTGGACATAAAATCAATCAAAGCTGAACCTGTCTGGACGTTTTATATCTGACCTGACAGGATGATTAAAGAGCGGACGGTCTGGATTCAGTCTGATGGATTCAGCTCTGTGTGATTTATTTGCAGTAAATGTCAGGCAGCTTCAAAGATGTTCTGAGTGTGATCAGCAGTCAGGTGTGCAGGTCTGTAGGTGACCTGAGTTCTCTGTTGGACCTCTGAGGGACGCTAACCCAGAGCTGGACTTGACAGAACTCACGTTGAGTCTGAAGAAACTCAACAACCTGAAAATATAAAGATAATTCAGTCTCTTTTTCTTGTCCAGGTCTCTCTGTCTGCTTCATGTCTTCGATCATCACTTTGTCTTTTCTCTGGTTTAAATGAGTCAATCAAACATTTTTTGACCCTGAAATGTTTGAAAAACACGTTTATTTCAAAGTAAAAGTAAACAGGAGGGAAAATCGATGCACTGATATTTTGTTTGAAAATGTTAAATTGAATCAAGTGGATGTGGAGAGTAAAAACCCAAAGTCTAGGACCTGGACTTGAACTGGGACTTGACTTGGGATCTGTCCAGTCTCAGGATTTGACTTGGCACTTTTGGGTCTCGACTTGGATTTTGGCCCCACAGGCTTTTAGTCTTTACTTGGGATTTCTACTCTGGAACTTAAGACTTTTTGGTATTGACTGGGACTTGTTGGTCTGAACTCGGATGATGTTGGACTTAACTTTGAACTTGTTATCCTTGACTTGGAACTTAGGACTGACTTGTCATGAATTGAGACTTGTTGATCTTGTCTTGGGACTGATTTGGGACTCTGTAGGCCTAGACCTGGGATTTGACTTGGGACCTCTGGGTCTTCACTCGGGGGTTTTAACTCAGGAGTTCATAGGCTTGACTTGGGACTTGATGGTCTTTTCTTTGGACTTAACTTTGGACCTGACCTTTAACCTTCCACAGTCTGTGGGCTTCTGGGAAACGTAGTTTTCCTTTTCCTCACAGATCAAAGGTGTGACTGATTTTCTCGTCTCTCGTGTCTTTAAACTTTAATCTGATAAACTTGAAAACAAGTTTCAGGTCTGACTTGAACCTTTAACTTGTCTGTTGTCAGCATAATAACAGACTTGGACCAGCAGAGACCTGAACAGCAGCAGCGACTCGTCTCTGGTGGATTTTTCATCACTTAGCCGCGTGTTGGACTTCCTTCACCTGCTGCGACATGAATTAGATTTTCTGTCACAAAGACAGAAAATCCAGAAATGGTCTTTAAACAGTAAACGTCTCGTCTCTGTTTCCTTCTCTGACACTAAACGTCTCACAGATCATAAACAACACAAACCTGTTTGATGTGTGTGTGTCTGTTCAGTCTGTACGTGAACCGACTGTTTGAACTGCACCTGATACAAACAGGTGGAACAATCCTCACAGCTTTAACATGACAGAGTAGAAACACTCTGTTACTGCTCATTCAAGATTTACTTTAAGTATAAACGCATCAACATATACTAATGTGCTAATATACTATAATATAACATGATACTAGAGGAGGTAAACTGAATCACTGTTTGATTTCAATATCTGAATTATGTGGAATATTTTAATATTTGTACAAAGGTGCAGCTCTTTTCAGTGACTTTATACGTACATGTCATATGCATTTTTTAAGATCTTTTTATTCATTATATCAATAAATTGGTATCAATTTAATAATATAATTTATTTATTGATTATATTGTATTATTAATCAGTTTCTATCTGATATGTTGGTCTCATATCTCAGCTTTTATCAGTCTTCTGTCAATTTATTACTTCATGCTTACACTTTAATGCTTTTGAAGTATTTCACTCTTATTCTTAAAATCTGACTTACATATGACTTTGTATCAAAAAAAAAAATTCTTTCTATCTCAAAATATTTTGAAATATTATAAGAATTGTTTCTCATAACTTTTTAAGTTTTCTGAAATGACTTTAATCGCTGGAAAATATTCTGGAAAATATTCGGATAAAATTAAAACTTACTCAGAATATTATAACTGAAGTCTCGTTTTATGAATCTCAGTCGTGCTGCACTGTAATAAAAGACGTGACCATGAACATATGTGTGTGTGTGTGTGTGTGTGTGTGTGGGCGTGTGCAGCGCTGCAGATTCACTCGTATGTGTTGATCTTTTCGAGCTTCATTGAACATCCTCAGTGTTGTGACACACAGACACACAGACAGAGACGGAGCGGACGTTGATTCAGGAGACTTGAATCTTTTCTGTTGTGTGTTTTCAGCTTCACTTTGGCCTCCAGCAGCAGCAGCAGCAGTTCTGTGTGTTAGTGTGTTACTGAGGCTGAATGAGGGGCCGCGGGCTTCATACGAGATGCATCTATGTATAGAAACATGTTCTGTTGTTCAGCCTGCAGGACACAAACTGTGCATCTTTACTCTCTGATGTTAACAACTCTGCTCTGTGAAGCGTTAACACACACATTCACGAGATCTTTATTCTCCTCCTCGGCCTCAGTGCGTTCAGACGACTGTGATTCACCATGAATCCTCTTACATTGTGTTTCTTCTCTGATGGAGAGGAGCAGAGACGAGTTTAACTGATCAGGAAGAAACCGGTCGGAGCTGCGCTGCTGCAAACTGAGACAAACTGTAGAAAAGTGAAGAAATACTCCGTCAGAGTACGAGTAAAAATCCTCTGTTCAGAAAACTACAACAAGCACAAATATTCAGTAGCTGAGACCAGATTGACCTAAAGTTTGACTTAAAGATCAAAAATTTAGTGACAACAGTGAAATTATGAGTTTTCTCAACTGGTTTAATTGGAGACACTAAGTGATTATTTTGAGAAAGTTTGACTTTATACATAATTTCACAGTAAATAGGTGGGAATCAGTAATATAGTTGACATTTCTTAGACATTACCCACAAGTTACCTCCAAATTACCCACAACTCACTGTTAATTATATCATAATTATCAAGTACTGTTTTCATATAATTGGTGGTAATTACAAAGTTTGAAATTTCTTTGACTTTACCTGCAAATTACCTCCAGACTTTATGGTAAGAATGTGATCATTCTCATCTGTCGTTTTCATGCAAGGTGGCAAGAAACATCATTTAATAATTATATTCCACTATTTCTAAACAGCAGATCATTTCAAATAAAGTTGTGAAATGGTAATTACCACCTGAACTTTGGGGGTAATTTCAC
The DNA here is from genome assembly GCA_034769285.1 of Lutjanus argentimaculatus. Classification (NCBI taxonomy): domain Eukaryota; kingdom Metazoa; phylum Chordata; class Actinopteri; order Lutjaniformes; family Lutjanidae; genus Lutjanus; species Lutjanus argentimaculatus. The sequence continues at coordinate 12,969,514 of JAWZSL010000005.1, read as the reverse complement.
AGTTATTTCAAATATGAGGTAGTTTGTGGGTCATTTCTAAGAAATTTCAAATATGTTACTTGGTAATTATCACCAATTTGCTTTCATATTATATGAGATGGATACTGAAACGAATGGACTTACATAAAAATCAGCACACGAGGAGATACATGGTTTTCACTGGACAGAAAAGGGATTGAAAGTTGTAATCTGTAAAGTAACTAGTAACTAAAACAGACAAATGTAGTGGAATAAAAAGTACAATATTTGTCTCTGAGATGTAGTGGAGCAGAAAATGGAAATACTCTGTAAGTACCTCAGACTGGTAAAGTACTTGAGTAAAAGTACTTCTTCTGTTTTAGATTAGTGAGAAAACAACATCATGAGTAAATCATCTGTTCAGTCAGGAGAGCAGGTAGTTCAGTTGAGAAAAAAGGTGAATTTAGTGGCTGTTCTGGAACTTTATAATAACTTGAAAATGTGCAAATGTTCCAAAATAAAAGCCCATGAAGACTCGGTGAGGAGGTCACTGGACCCGGTGACTCCTGACTGGTTTCCAGTTTGCTGATTGAACCACGCTGAGCAGATTGTAAAGAGGCGCTGAGAGACTGAAAAGTTTGAGGTCATCATCTCCCTGCCGATGAAATATGGACGAGTGTGACGGTGAAAATCGTCCCTGAGAAACAATCAGCTGATGGCGGTCTTCCGTCAGAGCAGCTGGTCACAGAGTCACACATCGTTTGGTTTTACTGCCGACAAACTGAAGTCATCCTGCAGCCTCACTGCTGCTGATTCATGGATCACACAGAAGCTCCGGCTCTTCCTCTACGTGGAGTCAACTAAAATATAAGTGCCTCAAATTTGTCTTTTCTTGTTTCGTGTTACTGAGACTTTGTTTCTTGTCAGATCCAGTTTGTATCCAGGTTGATCTGAGAAAGTCTTGGCAGCTGAAAACTACATGAAATGTGATTTCAGATCAAAGTCTGGATGCTTTTTCATCTTTCACAACAACAACGTCAGATCCTGAGTGACATTAGAGCAGCGAGGCTGCAGGTGGCAGTGAAGAGACGACCAGTTATTTCTGTATAATCTCTGCAGTTTAGAAGTTTAGAGAATATTACAGATCCAAAACCAAACTGACAGAAGAGCAGGAGAAAAAAAGGCAAAATAACAATTCTGTCTGAGCTCCATGGATTCATCAACACACAGCGCAGTTACACTGCTCATGTTTCAGAGCCGTGGTCGGGGCCACAGATTATAATCAATGAGACCAGGCCCACATATTCCTGAAGTGTCTCTGTAAGGACAGTGGTGTCCAATTAAAACTCAAAGATAAAAGTGAGGAAGTTTTCTCCAACTCTGATCTTTTTACAGCTCTGACTCTGACTCGCCTGTTTCTCCAACTGTCATGTCTTTTATCTTATGCACTGACTCGAGTCACAGTGTTTATTGGACTGCACACATTTGATTGGCTGACGGCATCATGTGAGATGACTTACAAAGCGTACAATTGGTCCGTGAGTTCTTGAGAATGTGATAAATCTCAGGAGTTTATCAGTGATTGGTCTGCAGATGGAGGGGGCAGAGGGCAGGTTGACATGGGGGATGTAGTTTGGTTATCTTGCTAACAAAGAGGACAGCATTACCCCTCATACTATACTGTCAGTTAACTATGTTTCTACAGTTTTGCTCTTGTAATCTACATTAACAGTTTCTAACTGTAGAACATTAAAGTTTTCTTTACATTCTGTAAATAACAACGTGTCTCTAATCTTAATGTTTCAGTATTGAAATCTGGAAATTAGCTCAGTTTTACATTAAAAATGCTCTCAAGACATGTGACAGCTTTATGGAACTGAACATTTATTCAAAGGCAGCATCATCTGACAAAAGTTTAGTTTTAACTTGGAAACCAAACAAAATATGATTTACTTTATGTTTAAAAAGTTAAACGAGGGAGTGAATGAAGAGGCAGGAGTGAGGGTGATGATGTTCAACTGTGGCTCGACATCTTTTTATCAAGCAGAGAATCCAGAACAGTCCAGGAAACTTTACAGTGTTTCACTGTAATTAGGAAGAACGGTACATTACTGTTAGAATCTGGCTGTATTATCATTTAATGCATCGTGCAGTCTGAACAAAGCTTTACTTTCCAAATTCAGATTTTTTTTATTTTAACAGCCACAGTTGGCTCATTAATCAGTCAACTGACAGAAAGTTCATTGACAAATATTTTGATCATAGTTTAAAGTATTTTTCTTGTAAAAACGTGAAAACCAGTAAATACTTTTACATGAGTGTGTAATAATGGTGTTTCTCAGTGTATTAGTACTGGTGCTGTAGTGGAGGCTGTGAGTGATGCAGCCTCCATCACTCCTCCTCCCTCAGTGTTGGAGCTGTCGGGGGATTTGCAGGAGCAGAGAAGCAGTACGAGCTGGAAATGGGGAAGAATTCATGCGTGTTGTTTTGGAATGAATTTGAAACCTGCAGCCACAGTATTGATTTCTGTTTCCCTCCCTCCTCTCCTCCTCTTCCTCCTCCTCCTCCACCTCCTCCTCCCTGACGGATGGTGTTGTGGTGGATGATGGAGAGGAAAGCGCTGACCTTTCACTGCTCTCAGCTGAAGTTTAAGTGCAGACAGAATGAATCTCGGTGTGACGTTAGAGGTCACAGACGCTGACAGATGATTCCTGCTGTCTGTTCAGCTCCTCTATAAAACACTAACTGAGATAAATATGAACTAAATCTATATTTTATCTGCCTGACCTCTGACGAAGCAGCACAGAGGAAACAATGTCACACTTTTATTTAGAAAAATAAACTTAAAAAAGTCCTCTGGGTAGTCCTCTGGTAAATTAAGATGCAAATTTTGATCATTTTAAAAAATGCTGAAAAAATATATAGAAACATTAAACTTTAAATGAGAATAAAATAAAAACAGTAGAAGAGAATAAGGTATATAAAATTAGCACTAAAGGAAGAAATTAAAGATGCACAATGATATTATAATCTCAGCAGCAGGTAGAAACACAAATGGATGAACAGAACACACAATGATGAACAAAGACAATCTGACAAGAAGCAGAGAAAACACCAGTATATAAACACAGGGTTGAACGAGGGCGGGGCCAGGGGCAGGTGATGAACGGGGTTGACTGATGGCAAAACCCAGGGGCAGTACAGGTGTGGACGGGAACTGAAATGACAAGAGGTGAACACGACTAACAGGATGTTAGAGGTTTTCTTTATCTGAAGTGGGAGACAGGGTCCTGATCTGTAATATTGGACTTTTTAAATAGTTTGACTTGACTTGAAATAATTTGTTAAATGGAAAAAATAGTCAGTAGATGAATCAATAAAGAAAATAATGCTCAAATAAAAGCAATACTGGCCGCTGAAGAAGGATTTAAAGGCTTTAGTATCAGTAAGATGAGAGCTGCTCCACCATGAAGGAGCTTCAACAGAAAACATATGAATTTTCCTGATTAACCTTTTTTTGCCAGCCATTCCTCTGTCACCTTATTTGGAGCAACAGTAGTTTTTGCTGTAACAGTGTGTTTAATATTCTTCATTGTTCTTCATCTCAGCAACCGAGTTTGTGCAGAAAAAGAGTCAAATAATGCAAAAAAAACCCTTTTTTAATCTCTGACTTGGGTCTGAAGTTTGAAATCATCTGGAGCAGCTTCGAGAAATTCTTCAGAGTTTGAAAGCGTTAATAAACAACATCATCTGCAAAGAAGTGTATTTTTATTTCCTTTACACTCATTTAATATCAGAGTTTAATCTGATTAATGAACGTAGAGTTTCCAAGTCGAGTAGAGAAAGAGAGCCTGTCTGCTGCAGTTCTTCATTTTCATTTTCAGTTGATAAATAAAAAAACCCTCCTACAACATGTTTGTTCGTGTTTGTTTGTGTTTGTTTGTGTTGGATGAGTGTGTGTTATGTAAACACATCGTGTGTGTGTTTGTGTGTAATCAGGCGTCCAGTAAACACTCAGACTCCTCATGTTCATGTTGGTTTGTTGTTGTTTGCTGTGTTTGTCTCATCAGTCGATGTAAACCCTGTTTACACACACGCAGACACACACAGGTTGGTCTCAGGGAGGAACACAACCTCGATGAAGAACACGAGGAGACAGTTTGTTCAGTATTTCAGTCTTTTGTTGCAGATGTAGAAGCTTTAATGAAACTCATTCACACAACAGTAGCAGATGGAAACATGCTTTATTCTTTAGGTTTATTTTATTTTGATGGTTTTTCTCATTTTGATGGAAACCTGACGAACATCTTTGAACTTTCTGTTCTGACAGCTGCTGATCAGGTGACCATACGTGCCGTGGATTTTTCCAGGAGACTCCTGGTTTTCATTGCCTTCTTCCAGTTTGCTCTCAGGATCACAACTGTTTCTCCAGATGTATGACAGATTTTCACACCTTTTTCCCCTTTTTCTTTATCACAACCTGTTTCTGGCCCTGCACAGTGTTTATAAGCCCTTTGAGTGTGAAAGTATCAGCTGTACGAGTACATCGAAATGTCATTTCCTGCCGCTCATGCGTTGTCATTCTCAGTGAGGAGAGACACAGAGAGAACGTAGAGTACGTACGTACGTCTTCAGGCCGGGACTCTGATCAAACATGTGAAGTTTGGGTAGATTGGACGATGTGCACAGAAGTTACAGCAACTTCCTGCATTATGGTGAAAAATCAAAGTTCTGAATGTCCTGAGACTTTTCTGACCACATTCGAGTTGGAGCAGGTCAACCTGTGAGGAAGATGAAAGTCTAAAATATGTCACCTCCTGTTGCCAGCAGGCGGCGCTATAACTATGACTGAATATTGTTATGTAGATGTGTTCAGGTGCAGACTGGACGATTTACGATTTAAGTTATAGCAATTTCCTGTTTCATGGTGAAACGTTAAAGTTCGACGCCACGCCACGGCCACGCAGTTCAGCGTTTGTTAAAATACAATATGTGCAAATGACAAATTTGACCACAAATGTCAAACCCTAACCCCCACACTAAATGTTGTATTGTGTTTTCCAGCTAATGAGTGTGAGTTATTGGTCATCTGCAGTGTTCTTATTGTTATTTCTATTTTTTTAAAGGCACCAGAATGCAGTAAACAAAGTCCCCCTTTGTGCTTTTAAAACCCTCCATATTTTTTAGGTCTTGAGGTTGGAAAGTCTGCAGGTGACACACTGACACTGTTCTTGTCTCTGTCATAGATCTGGATGGTTCCAGCTTTATTACAGAAAACAAACACGCAGACCTGAACTGAGCTGATTTATTAACACCTGAGGTCTGATCCATGTTAACACTGTTGGTCCTGAAGGATGGTTCTGCTCTCTGCAGGTTTGTCTTTCTCTTACAGCTTGATGGATGTTTGTTTCAGCAGCTGCAGGCAGGAAGTGGTTGATCCATGAGCCAATAGGAGCTCAGCTCCTCTCGGTGTGTTGGACTTCATGTCCTCCTCCGTCCTCTGTGGTCATAATTAGAGCATATTTCTGCACACAGTCTGTCTGACAGAGATGATGATGGTGTGATTTCAGACAGATAACTGATGGAGGGAATAACAGTGAGTCTGTCAGAGCTGCAGGAGCTGCAGCTGACTGATGAGACGAATTAGCATCTCAAGTGTTGTGTTTACTGTGTTTATGGTGCTCACGGCTTCTTCTTCTTCTTCTTCTTCTTCTTCTTCTTCTTCTTCTTCTTCTTCTTCAGGTCTCTGACTGCAGCTTCACCCAGCTCTCTCTCTGGATGTCTCCGAGGTTTGGACTCTTGGTTGGACAAAGTGGGACATCTGAAGACGTCAACGTGGATGAAACTGGGATGGACAAGCTCCAGTCTTTATGCTAAGCTAAGCTAAGCTAAGCTAAGCTACAGCGTGAGTTAATTTAGCATCAAATGGTGATGTGTTCACTTACTCTGTGTCAAGTCAAGTAAAGCCAAAATTCTCACAAATCTGAAAGACTTTTTAACTTTTCCTCCAAAAAGTCCCTTTAAATGATAAAAGAAACATCAGTTCTCTTTGTACATGTTGACAAAGAGTCTGGAGAGGACAGTCACAGTTTGAAGAAATGTGTGTCTGTCTGTCCGTCTCTGTGTCTGTCTGTCTGTCTGTGTTGTAGATGGAGGACGAGGAGTCAGTAGGAAGGAACTGAAGGTCATGAAACAAACACTGCAGTTCACTTTTCTTTGTTTTCTTTGTGATATTTAGAAGATGTGTCATCCTGAGACTTTTTCCCCCCAGTATGTCCTCCTCATCCTCCTTCAGATGTTGTTGTTGTCCACATAGAGACGGTCAGAGCAGGTTCAGACTGTAGCGTTCAGAGGTCAGATCAGCTGATGTGAGCTCACACAGACACAAAGGTCAGACAGACAAACAAAAACAACAGTAAGACACAGTCTGCTGCAGACGTTCCCTCTGAGAGGACACAAAGACACCAACAACCACAGAGCCGCTGAGAGGAAAATCACCACAAATACTTTACTGTTCTTCTTCATCTTCATCATCATCATCATCAGCAGCAGCATCATCATCATCATCATCAGCAGCAGCAGCAGCAGCAGCTCATCATCATCATCATCATCACTCATCACAGCAGCAGCAGCATCATCATCATCATCATCTCAGCAGCAGCAGCAGCAGCTTCATCATCATCATCATCATCATTTATCATCATCATCATCAGCAGCAGCAGCAGCAGCATCATCAGATCATCATTATCATCATCATCATCATCAATCATCAGCAGCAGCAGCAGCTTCATCATCATCATCATCATCAGCAGCAAGCACAGCAGCAGCTTCACATCATCATCAGCATCCAGCAGCAGCAGCATCATCAGCATCAGCATCATCATCATCATCATCATCATCATCATCATCATCATCATCTGGAGGAAATAAGTTCATATTTTTGTAAGTTATTTATGTATTAACGATAAAGCAACAGCTAAGTTGAGGTTAGCATAAAGACTGGAAACAGAGGGAGTGAGTTATCTTAGCTTAGCTTAGCTTAGCTTAGCATGAATACTGGAAAAAGGGAGGAAGGGCTAGCTTAGTTTAGCATAAATATTGAAAACGGGGGAAGCGAGGTTAGCTCAGCATGTAAACTAAAGAGAGCTTATTCTAGCACGAAGACTAGATCATTGGTAAAATAGCTAGCTTAGTTTAGCATAAAGACTAGAAAGAGGGGTAAATGGATAGCTTAGCTTAGCATAAAGAATGGAGTCGGGGGAAACAGCCATTGTAGTTTAGCATAGTAAAATATCATATAATTCCAAGACTGAAAACAGCTAGCTTAGCTTAGCATAAAGACTGAAAACAGGAGGGAAAGTGTTAGCTTAGCATAACAAAATTTTAGGAGGGGAAACAGCTACCTTGGGTCTGTCCAAAGGAAAATCCAGCCTGTCTAAAGCTCCAAAGTTGCACATGTTTATGCCATGCTAAGCTAACTAGCTGCTGGCTGCATAGACACAGATGTCTCTTGGTTCTAAGGCTGTCCGTCCCTCCAGCTCTGGAAGAAATAGATAAGAGGACAGAGAGGAAAAACCCTCCTGATCAGTTAAAGCGCTCAGACTCACAGTTTATAAATTGTTAAAGTGCAGACTCAGCTGAGCACAGAATCAAAGGGACAAATTCATTTTCCTTTTGTCACTTTCATTTCTTCAGGTTCTAATTTTGTCCCACTTTGGTTCTGTCTCTAATATTGTACATCACTGGTTTTTAATTGCATCCATTTCTGCCGTCTCTGTGAAACTAATTATGTTGAAGGATTCAGGTTCAGCCGAGCTTCACAAACTAATCTACTCTGAACTCTCCTCTCGTCCTCGTGCTTTTTTAATCAAAGGATCATTTTAACAGTGTTCATTAAAGGAACAGTTCTACATTTCAGGAGATACTCTTGTTCCATTTCTCTCTGACAGTGACATTAATCTCATCTGTGTGTTCAGTGCAGAGCTGAAACTATCTGGCTCTTTAGCTGCTAAATGTTCCATGATTCTCTAGGAACTATGCAAAGGAAACTGGACTTCCTTGAGGTTCTTGAAGACGTTTTATCTCTTTTGTGAAAGGTTTCCACAGTTCTCCCTGACTAATGAGGAGTTTCAGGGATGGAACCCAACTGAAGAGGAAGAAGTCCAGTTGCATTTGTACATTCTTAGAGGATAAAACAACCTGGATTACTGAGAGAATTTCCAGAGCTCCACTGTGTCTCTAACTGTGTCTGGCTGCTGTGTGCTGCTCAGCAGGTTCTGCACAGTGGCTTTTTTTTTTTTTTTTTTTTTTTTTTTTTTTACAGCTTTTATTCTGAAAACAGTTGAACCAGGCAGGAAATGGACTTCTGAAAGCTGTTATTTACATGCCTAACCCTCACTTATTATCTGATCTGTTAACCCTAACAATCTAGCTAGCTAATGTGCTAATTGGCAGTTTCCTGCTCCAGGAAAGAGAACTTGTTTACTGCAAGCTAACTAGCTATTCTTAATTTCCCCGAGGGAGTCTTCCCAAGGGATTAATAAAGTTCTATCTAATCTAATCTAATCTAATCTAATCTAATCTAATCTAATCTAGCTACAATTGCTAGCAAATGAGCCCATTATTCATTGATTAGCTGATCAACAGGAAATTCATCAAATTCAGCCAGTGTTTGCATCAGTTTTAATTATTTTTGTAACTTTTCAAGGAAAATGACAACTTCTCATCTTCTTCTTCTGAAGAAAAACTTGTACTTCTGGTCAGACAGGAGAACGTTACAGAACCATGAATCATCAGGACAGTAGATGTCATCTTGAACTTGAGCTCGTGAAGGGTAGTTTTAAAATACTTATAGACAAAATCACTTTTTGCTTGACTAAAAACATATCGACAGACTAACCAATGATGAACACAATCGTTAGCTATACTGACTGGGGTTAGCATGTGCCCAGCCAGGTGCATACTACAAGTTAGCTTGTTGGCTAACTAGTTCCATGTATACATCATTTAGCGTCAAGAAAAACTAATCCTGCACTCATGTGGTGTTGGAATAATCCGAAAAAAAAGAGCTCTAGTCTGGGAAATTCATTAAGACTACAAGTTGAAAAGACTTGGAAAGTTGTTGAAAAGTTGTTGTTGGTATCAGGTGGTAACAGTTAGCTGTAGTCCACATAGAGTGACTTAGAATAGTTAATGAGATTTATTAGCATTAACTCCAACAACAAGTCAGGTAAATCAGTGTTTTAGTGGTTTAAGGAAATTTGTAACTCAAGAAATGGGACCATCTGAGGAGCACCTGAATGCAACATTATTCTGCAAGGACATCCAAATGTGTCACTTTATTGTGAGGGTATTAGCATGCTAATAGTCTGACTCACTGGATGCACACTGCTGGTCTAAGTTCTGCCATCGGTCGCTTGCTTCAAACAGCATCATGGCGTCTGTCCCCCAGAAAGTACCCCAGAAACAAGAACAACCTCCTAGTTGCAACCTCCACACTGAAAACAGCAAACCGTCCAAACGTAATCAAGCTAACAGCTGTTAGCTTCTCTTGTGCAGTGATGTCACTCACTACCCGACGTGCAAATGTTCCACCAAAACATGTTCCCCCTTGACACTATTTTACAGCAGCATCACTGCATTCTGGGCTTAGCTCTGCCCAAGACATCTGTGATCGGTTTAAAGAAATGCAAACAAGGCAGGGAGTTTTTCACCCTATAACAGAATGTGCACGTGTACAGCCAGACCTTTCTGCATGCTCCATGCATGCTAACATTGTAAGACCTCACTACAGGGCTGCCTGAGAGATGGCATCCTAAACAACATCTTAGTTTGAGACTTTGTGCATTATCACTAAATAGAAAGTTTAACAAGCTGATATCATCTCCTCTCTCTTGAATCTTTAAAGCCCAGCTCTGTGAGTGAGGACTCAGTAAAAATCTGACATTAAGCTGAAAAGTCTCTGCTGTCATCACCTCTAACCTTGAAGCCTTTATTGGGGCAGTAAAGCTGTAATGGAGACATTAAAACAGAGCCACATCGATACTCTGCCCCTCGCTGACCACATGATTTGCAGGACAAAAGAAGAAGAGGAGAAAGAGAGAGCGTGAAGTGTTGGAGGTCTAATTTGCTCTGCAGACTGAGAGATAATTAAAAGAGACTGACCTAATTAAGGCAGAGTGCTGGGACTGTGCTAAAGCCTCTCCCACTGAATTACACTGTTCAACTGTCCATCTCACACACACATACATCACTGTTTAATCACTGTTCCACTCAACTTACTTCACACTGACTGTACCACAGTCTCTAAGGACTGATGGAGTCCACGTGACATCACAGGAAACATCACAGCAGAAAGAAGCATTCAAACTAGTTTTTGTTCCTAAACCAAACAAAACCATGACTGGCCTGTTAGAAAACAGTAGGCAGCAACCTAATCCAGGCATCACAGTGTCGGTTGATTATTTTCTCAACTAATCAGTTAGTTGTTTGGTCCATAAAATGTCAGAAAATGTTGCTCAAAAGCCAAGATGAAGTCCTCAAATGTCTAGAAGAAAATATTCACATTTAACAGTCAATCGATCAATAAATTAACAAACTCTACCACAATCTTGTCACAGTAATTAATAACAATTAACCCTGTTACAATAATTGAACACAGACCTACGTGTGTGATTGATTGATTCGATTTAAAGTGTTTCTTCATCAGAGGCCATGATGATGAAATTATAATCCTACTGATGTTTCCTGAGGTAAAGCTCGCCGTTTGCTTGTTAATGTGTTTAACTCTGATTGGCTCAGTTGTTTCAAAGCAATGAGACTGGATGAGTATTTAATAATCACCACACTCGCTGATCTATACTCACCTTCTCTCAGCCATTTGTGCTGCTGCACAAACATGAATCAAAGTAGGTCTGAAAATGAAGGCAGCAGTAAGGCATGGCCCAGCGCATTTGCCATCTTGTTCACGGTGAATTGGAGTCAAGACAACTCGCACCTTCACCAGTTAAAACCTGGCCGAAGCACAAAGTCTGCTGTGCAAAACGGCAAAGGTGGATTTGGACACACGTTGAATAAATGAAATCAACTGTTCCTCGTACTTTCAACCTGTGCTTTAGATCAGTGTGGGATAGAGCCCTTATTCTCAGTCTGTCATCATATATACAAATATCATCTCTGTGCATTAGAACCTTTTACAGGGTTCTGTAATGTTCTTTAATGTTAACAATCTGCCTGTGCAAGGCTGATAAAATCTGGTCCATTGATGCAATTTACTAGCTTCAAATTCCCACCACTCACCCCTTTAAACTTTGCGAGTAAATGTGGAGTGGCCTTGTGTGTGTGTGTGTGTGTGTGTGTGTGTGTGTGTGTGTGTGTGTGTGTGTGTGTGGTGTCATGTGTGTGTGGTGTGTGTGAGGTGTTTTTGTGATGATTAAACACAGAACAGATTTCATTTCAGCTGTTTTGCAGGATCATTTGTAAGAGAAAAAAGCACATTTCCAACAAATGGCCAGCTGGGTTGTAAACTGCTTTCTGCAGCTGGAAAATTACTTTCAATTTACACAGAAAATCTCTTTTCTCGCAGCAATTAGCGGATCAGAGATGGATTTTAGTTTCAGGAACGAGAAACAGGCTGGAACACAAATCAGCTGTAATCGATGGAGGAGACACAGCTCCCATGGTAATGAGAGGAAACTGAAGGAGTCTTTTCTACACGCTGCACTGATACAAACCTCGAGATAAAACCCGAGTTAGACTCTGATGTGTTTGGTTTAATTTCAAACTGTTAACGAGGGTTTAAATCAAAACCTGGAAACTTCCTCAAGATTCACACAAAAATAGTTTTTACCAACAGACAGTAACAAAGTCTGTAGTTTAACTAGTTTCACTACTCAGATGACTGCTAACAGCCTGGAGCATGTCTACTGTTGCTATGGTAACTGGCAGGTTAATAAACCTTGAGCTCTGAGGTAAAACTGACACCTGACAGCCAATCAGACAGCAGAATTCTCTGCATAAAATTAGTTAGAGTGATGAATATTCTATGACTGTTTCAGCAGGAACTAGAGATCCTTGGGGAGGCTGCAGAGGTCCTTGCGCAGGTATCAGAGGTCTTGAGGAGACAAGAGGTCCTTGAGCAGGTATCAGAGGTCTTTGAGGAGACAAAGAGGTCCTTGAGCAGGTTATAGGTGACCTTGAATGAGGTAGAGACAAAGAGGTCCTTGAGCAGGTTTAGTGGACCTGAAGAGGTATCAAGGTCTTTGAGGAGACAAAGAGGTTCTTGAGCAGGTTGTAGTGGGACCTTGAAGAGGTATCAGAGGTCCTTGAGGAGACAAAGAGGTCCTTGAGCAGGTTGTAGTGGACCTTGAGCAGGTATTACAGGTCCTTGTGCTGGTATTAGAGGTCCTTGGGGAGGTTCTAGTCTTGAAGAAGTTCCAGAAGGCCTTATGGTGGATGTAAACATCCACAAAGAGGTTGCAGTGGTCTTTAATTAGCTGGTTCTTGAGGGGGGTGTAGAGGTCCTTGAGCAGGTATATAAGAACAGATATTAGAGGTTCTTGAGCAGATATTAGAGGATCTTGGGAAAGTTTGGTCTTGAAGAGGTCCCAGAAGGCCTTGCAGCCGATGTAACAGTTGTCAAAAAAGTCGCAGAGGTCTTAAATTAGCTTTCATAGGTCACTGAGGAAGCTGCAGAGGTCCTTGAGCAGATATTAGAGGCCTTTGTGCAGGAAGTAGATGTCCTTGGTGAGGTTATGGTCTTGGAGAGATCCCAGAAAAACTTCTTGAGCAGGTACTGGGGTCCTTCAGAAGACTGTAGAGGTTCTTGAGCAGATATTAGGCATCCCTGGGGGGGTTCCAGGGCCTTGTAGCAAATGTAAAGATTCTCAAAGAGTTCTAGAGTTCCTGTAAATGTTTTAGAGGTTATTGAGGGGGTTTTAGTTCGTCCCTAAGGAGTTTCCAAGGTCTTGAAAATGTTATGAAGAGGTTCATTGTCCCCAGTGAAGCTCTTCGTGTCCTGGATCTCTTCAGGACCAATCAGCTGCTCTCAAATGGCTGTCAGATGTCTGGATGAGCTAGTTTACCTCCAATTCTCTCTGCTAAATGGACGAGTCACACTGTCCATGTCTTCCTGGCCTCCTCAGACTCCATATACACAGCCATACACCTCTTAGGTGTATTTCTGTCTTGTTAGCATTATTGCTGGCAATTTGATGAATAACTCATACAGTCAGAGCTGGAATTAAACTCCAACGTCTCTAAAATCAGACCGTGAAAGAAAAGATTTACTGAAACTTTTCTTTCCTCCTCGTCTGGATGAGGATAGTTTGTCTCCTCTCAGTGTCTCCTGCTCGTCCCTCCTCGTTGTGTCGTCTCCTGGTGAAGGAGGGACGTGGCTGCGGGAGACAGGAGCTAATGATCATAAATATGTTGGAAATCGCTGCTGCTGCTGCAAAGGTCAAAACATTAATCTGCAGTCCTGCTGCTGTCTGACAGGCTGCTGCAGAGCCACCTGTCTGTCTGTCTGTCTGTCTCGTCCTGTTGATGATGACTAACAACAGTATTGTTCCTGTTGTTTCCTCCCTGAGTGTCTGTTCTGTACGGCAGCACTGCAGCACTGCGACAGACAGACAGACAGACAGCAGCCTCCTGGACCTGTCTCTCTGTCTGCCAAAGGTGGACGCACTGAAAACGAGTCCTGCTGTAAATCTAACACTCAAGCACACCAGCGTGTCCCATCAGTCATTCTTTATCCACTTCAATCTGTCAAACCTTTATTTGTCATGATTAGTGGGACAAACAGCAGCAGGTCAGTCAGTCACCGTCAGACATGATTTAATGTGAAGTGTCAAAAAAAACAAATAAATACAGTCCATTAATCAAAAGCACTTCATTAATTTGATTCATTATTTGATGCCAACACTGAAAACAAGTGAGGACAAACACTGCACACTAAAACAACAACACGGTCTCCTGACACTCCTGACTCGACAAATACAGCAGATTTCAAACTATGACACAATAATTCATAAGCAACGTCCAGGTAGACTTTCAAAATAAAGGCACAAAACCTGCTAGCTTAGGTTCAGGAACAGATCATAGACTGAGTTAAAATAAGAATGTTAATAAGAATAGAATAGAATCTTTATTGTCCACCGGGATGGCCATTGTCTCAAGCTCACCAAACACAGCAGTTAGTAAAAACAAATAAATGATTAACATTAAAAACGTCATAAACAATAAGCATTCAGCACTAACAGCAGTTCACGTCATGTCTGTGGTCTAAGACTCATCAGTCACTTTGCAGAATTAAGAATTTTAACAGCACTTAGGACAAAGGACTTGTTTTTTTTTTAGAATTGAGCCAGAGTTGCCTCTGTAGCGCCTCCCAGAGCTTAAAGGCTCAAACTGGCTGGAGGGAGGATGGAAGCGATCTTCCTCTTTGTCCACTCTGTAAAAAGTTGGATCAAAGGCTTCTGGGGTTTGACAGTTATCTTACTTGCCACTGACACAGTCCTGCAAAGTTTATTCTTAAGACTACAACAGGCTCCAAAATCTGCTGACTGACACCGAGGCTGCAGAGTTTCCTGAGGAGATAAAGTCTTAGAAATATACTACACGAGGTAATTCAGTTTTGTCCTGGGCCACGTCAGCATCATGACTGTCCTCAAAGGGCCGGTTATAAATGTAAGACGAGGCCTCTAAAGATGACGGACAGGAAGGTAGAAACTGGAAAGTTTCGGGGGTTTGGATCCTTCTGTCTAAGTAAGATAGCTCATTGGACTAATCGGGATGTGACAGAGTCCTGATCCGTCCTCCACACAGCTGCACATCCCACCAGCAGTGTTTCAGAAGTGAAGCATTTTGCAGAGTGATTTTATTGACTGACCTGGTTTTGTTGATTTGGTCATTTTTCTTTAATATTTGAGTTTCTACCATGAATAAGTAGGCTATGCGGTTAAAATGTTAATTTTTTTATGATTATTAGATCTCCTTGAGGAGGCTGCAGGTGTTAGAGGTCCTTGGGGAGGTTCCAGAGGGCCTCATAGCAGACGTAAAGGTCCTCAAATAGGTTGCAGATGTCTTTACTTGACTTTCACAGGACCATGAAGAGTCTGAGAGAACCCTGGGGAAGTTTTACAGAAATTGCAGAAGTCCTTGAAGAGCTTCTTCAGCTTTCAGGGAGGTTCTGGTGATTTTTGAGGACATTTTTAGAGTTTTGTGTGGTGATGACGACGTCATTTATGAACCCAACGATGTTCTTATGGAAGGTGTGAAGTCTTGAAGAAGTTCCAGAGGGATGGTTTTAGATGTTATTGCGGAGGTTCCCGGTGTCCCTGATAAGTTTTTCACTGTTCAGTTGATTTTTTTTTTTTTTACACATTTAACATCTTCAGGAAAACAGCCAACGTGTGTCTGCTGTCATGAACCAGACAAAGTTTTTCAATCGAGAAAATGAGTCGTTAGGAAATAAACAGAACATGGACGCTGACCGATGTTACAGCTGAAGCTCATGAGTCTCAGCTGTAACAGTGTGAGCTGTGACTGACAAACAGCATTAAACAAATCACCAATATTTCAGTCAAACAGATGTTTGTTGATTCCATAATGACCAAACATTAAAAAATATAATGATATTATTCAAACTTACAGGATGTTCTAGTCTCTATAGTAAATGATTCTTGTCTTTTGTAGTACCTGTTTCTTTTACTGTTATCATTATTATTATTATCATGCACCAAAATTCCAAAACAGAGTCTCTGCATGTGAAAACCTGTTTCTAATATTTTAGGTTTCTTTCCGTCACTGATATTAAACCTTAATGTTCATGTTTCCTGCAGGTGAATCAGCAGCCGAGAGGAGGATCTGAACCTGAACGCAACACAAACAAGTTGTGACACCCTGAAGACATCGATGAGTCTCTGATGATCCTCCTGATGAGACAGAAATCATCAGTGTGATCGCTGAGCCGAGGCGACAAACAGCCGAGGAAGAGGAGGAGGATCTGTGTGTTTAACCTGCTGTTAGAACAAATGAAGCTGTGAAGGTCAGAACACGCTGATCCACAGAGGAGACGAGGAAGAGGAGGAGATGATGAAGAGGAGTCGAAGATGAAAACAGATGTGCAGAGAAACAAACACACAGTTTCTAATGAGAGTCATTACAGTCCCATCAGGTTACAACAAATGACTTCTGCTGCAGAGTTTCACTCGATAATGTTTCACTGTTCACACTGAACACAAACACAACAAACTATAATCCTCCACAATCAGCGTCTACAACCAAAAATCCAAATCAAATTTGTCCCTGTAAACCTGTCAATCAATCAACATATTGATCTCTGGATTTAAAACCAAGTCTAAACCAGCCTGGTCAAACAAATGCAGGACTTTCACCAGGACACTGAGGTTTAACTTTAATACACAGGTTAACTTACAGAACTAACATGCTTATTTTAAACTAAATTTAGATTTTTCTAAACCAAACTGTGACCGTTTCACGTTAACCACGACAAAGATCACCATGACAACTGAATATTGTTTCCACGTCTCAAAACTCATAAAAAGCACCAGACTAAACAGCATTAAAAGTCACAACTGAAGTCAAATTAACACCAACATTTTTCTTAAGTTTGGCTCTTGAGAAACAGCTTTTGTTTCGTCTCAGTTTGAAGAATCTGCCAGAGACAAATAAAACATGAGCTCTTCAGGCTGCATAGTTAATATTTTACTTAATTCTGTCAAAAAAAAACAAAAAAAAAAACAAAAAACACTTTATTTTACAGGTTTGACAATTTCTAATTTTCCTCATGTGAGACTTTGACCATTTCCTCATTTTTCTTAAATTTGGCTCCTGAGAAATAGCTTCTGTCTCGTCTCAACCTGAGGCTAATTTGAGTCCAACTGAAGATCTTAAAATCTTCTTTTTTTTGTCTCGCTGATCTTAAATTGTCTTGAATCATCAGCTCTTGAGAAAACAGTGAGATCTGAAATAAAACTCGGTTGTCGTAAGATCTTAAATTCGGCTCAGTGGTCAAATTAAAGTCAAAGAAAAGATGATTGTGAGAAATTTTGGTTTGACTTCATTCTCACAAAGTAAAATAAAAAAATATCTTTCCCTGATGCCTGAGCCAAATCTTTTCAAAGCAGGTCAGCAGAAGAGAGCTAAAACCCTGAACAATGAAATTCTTCCCTCCACTCTGAATGTCCTTAAACAAAAAAACACACAAATAAAAAGTGAAGAAAATATCAACAAATATGAAAATACAAGAGATATAAATAAAGATATTGATAAAGATATAAATAAAATGTTTAAAATGATCCTACAAGCAGGAAAATAATTCAATATAAGAGACCATCTCATCATGTGAAGCTGTTTTAATGTGACCATCGCGTTAATTCATCACAATGAGTGTCAAAATGATGCGTTCACTGACTGCTGATGGCTGTAAACATGTCACGTTCAGGATCCACTGCTTCTCATTATTACACGCTGGTATCGATCTCCTCTCCGGATGATCTGTTGACATTTGAATGCATCGTGATGACTCCTCATTGACTGGACCGACTCCCAGAGGACCGACCTGCTGTTTTAAGACCGGAGAGGAGACGTGTCGCTGCGGCAACCACTGTCCTCCTAATGACCATCTCATACAGAGAGAGTTCTTTGTCCCCTCTGAGTGAGAGTTATGATAAAGAGAGCAGATGGAGGAAGAGGAGCAGGTGAAGAAGAGGAGGAGAGAGAAGCTGCAGGTGATTCAGGTGATGGATGGAGTGATGAAGAGGAGGAGAATTAAAAAGAAAACAAAGAGGAGGAGAAGAGGAATGAAGGATACAGGTTCAGGGTCTGAGTTCACTGATGAACAGGAACATTTTCAAGGCTGAAGCTTCGAGGAGGAAAATAAAAAAAAAATCAGTTTTTTAAAAACCTAAAAAACCTTGAGAGAGATTTTCTGTTCACACTGAAGGTCCCACAGTCCCTGAACGCCTCCTAGAGAGAAAAACCTGCTTTCAGTTCAGACAAAAGGTCCTGAGAGAACATCAGAGTTTTAGTTTCCACTAAATCAGTGAGTATTTACTTTGCTTTAATTGAATCTGTTTGTTCCAGGCAGAACGATGTTCTCTAAAGGAAGTTCCTCTCTTGTTATAAATCCTTTTTAAACATAGATCCTTCAGTAGAGACACGATGTCCCTCCCCTCCCTGTGTCCCCCGTGGAGCTTATTTCAGAGAAAATATGTACATTAGTCAACAACAAGAGACAAATAAGTGTTTGATCCAGTTTGAAATCAGAGCCCAAAGTTCCCTGTTTAAAAAAATAATTGTAAGAAAGAACCATTTATCTCTGAGTGTGAAACATGTCACCAACACCAAAGTAACAGTCTCATAGAACATGTAGAACATGTTCTCATGCACCTGAGTGGCTTTTTAAAAAAATGTTTAGGACGTTAATGTTACGTGGGGGTGTAAAGTCAACTGAAACACTGGAGGTGTGGACCCAAAATGCAGACTGGAACACTGGTGCAGAGTTCAAAGGAGATTTAATCGTAAAGCAAAACAAAACAAAGGGTAACAAACTCAAACTCAGGCTTACTTGAACTGAAGGGATCCAAAAGACAAAACCAAAAACAAGCAAAATCCAAGAAATCCAAAAAGGTACATAAATCCAAAACAACACTGGACGCAACACTGGAAAGACACCAGAACTTAACACCACAGTACAACAAGACGAACTGACAAAGACAAAGAGAAACACAGGGACTAAATAGACAGGGGGGTAATCAAACACAGGTGGGTGGACAACAAGAGGTGAACCAAATCAGTAATCAACCAAGGGCGGGGAAAAACACAAAGACAGGAAGTAAAAGCAAGAAGGACACACAAGGGAAACCAATACTACAAAATAAAACAGGAAATGACCAACAAAACACAACCATGACAGTACCCCCCCTTCAAGGGACGGATCCCAGACGTCCTAAAAATAAAGTCCAAAACAAAGTCACTCAAGTCCACAAGGAGCTGGGTGGGTGGAGGGGGCCTGGAGGAGGGACAAAACAAAAAGCGTCACTAAGCTCAGGCACACAGCCTGGCAACAACAAAAGGCAGGGTCCATAAGTCTGTAAACCCGTGGACGGGCAGGGGCCAGGTCGAAGCCTCAGGCGGGCAGCCGGGAGGCAGGATAGAGGCGGAACCGGAGACCTCAGGCGGGCGGCCTGGAGGCAGGGCAGGGGCGGAGCCGGAGACCTCAGGCGGGCGGCCTGGAGGCAGGGCAGGGGCGGAGCCGGAGACCTCAGGCGGGCGGCCTGGAGGCAGGGCAGAGGCAGAACCAGAAACCTCAGGCGGACGGCCTGAAGTCCACCCAGGGGAGCAGAGCCGAGCAGGAGGCCGGCGGCGATGGCGAGACCCCTCAGGGGGCCGAGCAGGACGCCACAGGCGAAGACGAAGGCAGAACCCGTCGGGAGGACGAGCAGGAGGCCACTGGCGAAGACGAAGGCGAGACCCGTCGGGAGGACGAGCAGGAGGCCACAGGCGAAGGCGGAACCCGTTGGAAGGACGAGCAGGAGGCCACAGACGAAGGCGGAACCCGTCGGGAGGACGAGCAGGAGGCCACAGGCGAAGACGAAGGCGAGACCCCTCAGGGGGCCGGCGGCGCTGGCGAAGACGAAGGCGGGACCCCTCTGAAGGCCGGCGGCGCTGGCGGAGACGAAGGCGGGACCCCTCTGAAGGCCGGCGGCGAAGGCGGCGGGACCCCAGTGGCGGCTGACGGTGAAGGTGAAGCCCCTTGGGAAGACGTGCAGGAGGCCGACGGTGAAGGCGGGATCCCTGGGGAAGACGTGCAGGAGGCCGGCGGCGAAGGCGAAGACGAAGGCCAGCCCCCGCTAGCAGAGAAACAGGGGGCCAGCGGCATAGGCTAAGGTGGGACCCTTCTGAAGGTGACTGTGGCCCAGCCGGGATTGGAGGAGCCTGCAGAAGCGAAGACGGCCCAGCCAGGACAGGAACTGGCGATGGCTGCGGTGGCGACATAGACAGCCCAGCTGGAACAGGAAGCGGAAGAGGCGGTGGCTGTGGCGGCGACGTAGACAGCCCAGCCGGAACAGGAACAGGCGATGGCGGTGGCTGCGGCTGCGGCGACCCAGCCGGAGCAGGAACTGGCGATGGCTGCTGCGGCGGCGTCCCAGCCGGAGCAGGAACAGGCGATGGCTGCTGCGGCGACGTAGGCGGCCCAGCCTGAGCAGGAACAGGAAGAATCTGTGGCGATGACGTAGATGGCCCAGCCCGAGCAGGAACTGGAGGTGGCTGCGGCGGCGATGGCCCAGCCAGAGCAGGAACTGGAGGTGGCGGACCCACCAGAACAGGAGATGGTGGCGGTGACCCAGCCGAAACAGGGGATGATGGCTGCGGTGACCCCACCGGAATAGGAGAAGATGGCTGCGGTGAGCCCACCGGAACAGGAGATGATGGCTGCGGCCCAGCCAGAACAGGAGGAGGCTGCAGCCCAGCCAGAACAGGAGATGGTGGCGGTGACCCAGCCGGAACAGGAGATGGTGGCTGCGATGACCCCACCGGAACAGGAGACGGTGGCTGCGGCCCAGCCGGAACAGGAGATGGCTGCGGCCCAGCCAGAACCGGAGATGGTGGCGGTGACCCAGCCGGAACATGAGATGGCTGCAGTGACCCCACCGGGGCAGGCGATGATGGCGACGGTCCCACCAGAACAGGAGATGGTGGCGGTGACCCAGCCGGAACATGAGATGGCTGCAGTGACCCCACCGGGGCAGGCGATGATGGCGACGGTCCCACCGGAACAGGAGATGATGGCGACGGTCCCACCGGAACAGGAGATGATGGCGACGGTCCCACCAGAACAGGAGATGGTGGCGGTGACCCAGCCGGAACATGAGATGGCTGCAGTGACCCCACCGGGGCAGGCGATGATGGCGACGGTCCCACCGGAACAGGAGATGATGGCGACGGCCCCACCGGAAGAGGAGGTGGTGGCGGCGGTCCCACCGGGACTGGAGATGATGGCGACGGCCCCACCGGAAGAGGAGGTGGTGGCGGCGGTCCCACCGGGACTGGAGATAATGGCGACGGCCCCACCGGAAGAAGCGGTGGTGGCGGCGGGTCCCACCGGGACTGGAGATGATGGCGACGGCCCCACCGGAACAGGAAATGGTGGCGGCGGTCCCACCGGGACAGGAGATGGTGGCGGCGACCCAGCTGGAACAGGAGATGGCTGTGGTGACCCCACCAGGGCAGGCAATGGTGGCGACGGCCTCACCGGAAGAGGAGATGGTGGCGGCGGTCCCACCGGGACTGGAGATGATGGCGACGGCCCCACCGGAACAGGAAATGGTGGCGGCGGGTCCCACCGGGACAGGAGATGATGGCGACGGCCCCACCGGAACAGAAAATGGTGGCGGCGGGTCCCACCGGGACAGGAGATGATGGCGACGGCCCCACCGGAACAGGAAATGGTGGCGGCGGGTCCCACCGGGACAGGGGATGATGGCGACGGCCCCACCGGAACAGGAAATGGTGGCGGCGGGTCCCACCGGGACAGGAGATGGTGGCGGCGACCCAGCCGGAACAGGAGATGGCTGTGGTGACCCCACCAGGGCAGGCAATGGTGGCGACGGCCCCACCGGAAGAGGAGATGGTGGCGGCAGTCCCACCGGGACTGGAGATGATGGCGACGGCCCCACCGGAACAGGAAATGGTGGCGGCGGTCCCACGGGACAGGGGATGATGGCGACGGCCCCACCGGAACAGGAGGTGGTGGCGACGGTCCCACCGGGATAGGAGAGACGAAGACTAGGTTGCTGGGCAGCAGAACCTCCGTGGCGCTGGGCAGCAGAACCTCTGTGACGCTGGGCAGCAGAACCTCCGTGACGCTGGGCAGCAGAACCTCCGTGACGCTGGGCAGCAGAACCTCCGTGACGCTGGGCAGCAGAACCTCCGGGACGCTGGGCAGCTGGGGTTCGGGGACGCTGGGCAGCTGGGGTTCGGGGACGCTGGGCAGCTGGGGTTCGGGGACGCTGGGCAGCTGAGGGGCATGACGTCGGCGAGAGCCACGCTTGCGCCTGGGGGGCTTCACAGGTGATGAGTCCGGGGCAGGTTCAGGCAGAGGACTGGCTGGCAGAGGAGCAGGCTTC
Source organism: Lutjanus argentimaculatus (assembly GCA_034769285.1). Taxonomy (NCBI): domain Eukaryota; kingdom Metazoa; phylum Chordata; class Actinopteri; order Lutjaniformes; family Lutjanidae; genus Lutjanus; species Lutjanus argentimaculatus. The sequence continues at coordinate 12,947,405 of JAWZSL010000005.1, read as the reverse complement.
GCAGGTGGCTGGTGGGTTAGCGAGTCCTTGCTGAGCTCAGAATTGCAGGTAGAATCCAACTCAGCCTGTAATTCTCGCTTTAGGTCTGCAATCACTGTCAGGTTATGAGTTATTTGAGGGAAAAAACAAAATTTTGGGCCTTGATAAAAAAGTCTTTTCCATCAAGGAATAAACAAAAATTCTCCGCTTAAAAATCCGTGCAACCTGTAATGGCACAGTTCAGTTGCTCAAATTCAGAGTAGGCCTTCTTTAGCTCCTCACTAGCCAGTGCAAAGTCTGCTGGGTCCATAATTGGTCAGTTCGTTCTGTTACGTGGGGGTGTAAAGTCAACTGAAACACTGGAGGTGTGGACCCAAAATGCAGACTGGAACACTGGTGCAGAGTTCAAAGGAGATTTAATCGTAAAGCAAAACAAAACAAAGGGTAACAAACTCAAACTCAGGCTTACTTGAACTGAAGGGATCCAAAAGACAAAACCAAAAACAAGCAAAATCCAAGAAATCCAAAAAGGTACATAAATCCAAAACAACACTGGACGCAACACTGGAAAGACACCAGAACTTAACACCACAGTACAACAAGACGAACTGACAAAGACAAAGAGAAACACAGGGACTAAATAGACAGGGGGGTAATCAAACACAGGTGGGTGGACAACAAGAGGTGAACCAAATCAGTAATCAACCAAGGGCGGGAAAAACACAAAGACAGGAAGTAAAAGCAAGAAGGACACACAAGGGAAACCAATACTACAAAATAAAACAGGAAATGACCAACAAAACACAACCATGACAGTTAATTGTGTCTTGTTGGGAATTTTTGATGTTGCTCAGGTCGACTAATGTTCAATGGGTTTTGTATGGCGGCCATCTTGAATTGATGTTCACATGAAAGGTGAAAAATGCAGATTTTAATAACTTCTGAACCAGACAAAGACAAATTAACCATATTTTCATCTTTTCAATACAATATTAACACCAGGAATCAGATTGAAAGGTCATTGACATCCAGCCACTTTTTATTGTGAAAAATAAAACAATAACACATTCTTGTCATGTAAAAATGTCATTTTTACTGTTTTGTTTAGCAACAGTTTCCTGCGTTTGTCAAATTAAACTAGTTTGTCTGAGAATTTGGAAAAAATGTTGGAGAAAACAGGATGGATGTCCAATAATACTGAATTTAAAAATCATCTTGAATAAATTGCTGCAGTGCACTTTTTTCATGACAACAAAGCTTTTCTATAATTGGTTAGTTAGTTAATCTGAGCCGCAGACACACAGACGACGTTCTTCTGTGAGAACAGATGGATCGTTCCTCTGGAACCTGAACAGTCCTCTTGCAGACAAGCAGACAAATATTAATCAGAATGTGTATTTCTGATGTATTGATTTGAAATGTCCCTTTAAAGTGGTTTAGAAATACTTTAATGCCAGTCACACTGTGTATGTTGAACCTCTGTCAGAAATAAAAACATCTGTTAGTTCATGTTTTATAGAAGTAGCTCGTGTTCAAAATGTAAGAAATGAATGTAAAGCAAATTAAATAACTCATTTTATAGGGTTTTTGTAATTAGATGCAAATGTGGTGTGAATAAAATTTTCACTAGCAGAGGGTGAGTACATTTTATGTCTAATAAAGAAAACTGATAATACTTGAGTATTTTTGATTAAACTATTCTTACAAGTAAGTAAACTTTCCTTGAGGATTTCCTGAGTAAATATGACAAAGATTTGAGTCAGATTTGTTTCAGTGTGTCAGATAAAATGCAGAGTAAAGTTAAAATAATGTGATTCTGATTTCAGCCATGTGTTTTTGCACATGAAAAACTTTGAGGTTGGAAATATCAACTGGAAAATTCTGACCTCCACCTCGACTTGAACGCAGCATTAGAAAGTTTGATTGCAAAAGAGAAAATAATAAAAGTCAGAAAATATTGACCTTTAACGTCTGCGTGTCTCACTGATCGCTCAGGCTGCTGCCTGGGAGGCAAAACTCAGGGCAAACAACTCACAGGAGCGTATTCAGTCTGTATGTGGACATCCTGAGAATGGACATGTGGACGTCCACCTGACTTTGGACCACAGGAGGAACAGATGGAGGATTCTGGAGGAGAAACAGAAACGTGTTGAGATTTCTTGAGCGTCTCTCCTGGCAGCTGTTCAGCAGATTTATTTGTGATGTACTGAGAGTTGATGTGAGTCAGAAGAGTTTCCTCTCATCATGTTTTTCAGCTCAGCTTCTTTTTTTATGCAATAAAACTGATAAGAAGACGAGCGAGCGAGAGCAGGAGGAGGAGGAGGAGGAATGAGGAGGTAAATCACAGCAGGACGGACGAGGAGCGGCAGAGACAGGCAGCGAGGGGGAGGAAGACGAGAATAAAGAGGAAACATTGAGGAGGGGAGGACGGGGGAGGAGGAGTAATGCTGCGTTTCATCACTGTCAGCAGGCCGAGCACCGCTCTGCATGCTGGGATGGAGAGAATTGGAAGGAGGAGACGCAGGAGGGAGTTCCACCTCACTAAACTCGACTCATTTATCTGAGATCCTCCTCTGGATAATGTTCCTCTTCTGTTCTTCTTCTGTTCTCAGACGGTTTATTTCACTTTGTTTGTCGACACACAGAAAAACTCTGCTGACAGAAAACAACTGACGCAGAGAAAAACTATCTGAGACCATCAGAGGACGTTGTCCAACATCCATCCTGTCTCCTGCCTGCTGACACAAAGACACTGTTTATGTCGCTCAAATATCTGTAATCTGATTTATTCTGTACTACAGCTTCATTTTCTGCATTACAATGTTTCCTACAACATTTATAATCTTCATTAGAGCCCAACAGAAGCTGTTTTTTTAGGGCTGAGCTACAGATACAGAGATTAGGAAGTAAAAACAAACATAAACACATTTTCCACAAAGATCCCTCACGTGTTTATCAAACACTCAGGACAAAGATATGTAACATGTACGACAGGATATTTTACTACAAAATGACTAAAGCTGTGAACAACGTTCACTGTCACCTGTTACCGACTCACCTGTTTACCTGTGGAACGTTCCAAACAGCTGTTTATGGAACGTTCCACAACTTTCACAGTGTTTTGTTGCTACTGTCACAACAGGATGACGTGTGCTGTTCAGTTGAATATCGGTTGACAAGTTTTTGTAAATCACTGCATTTTACACAACGTCCCAACTTTTTTGGTGTTTGCACAGAATATCATATTTCAGTCGTGTCCCTGAACTCATCAAATAATAAAACAACATCAGCTCTAAAGGTCGGGAGTCTAAAGAGCTGCATAATTATTCATGCAAGTGGCAATAAATAATGAAAATAGAGCAGGAGGTTTTTTATCAGTGAGAAATAAACAAGTCAGGACTGAACTGAGATTTTCTTTAAAAATATGATGGCAGGAGAGCAGGTTGAGGGTAAATATGGTCTGAAATGAGAAAGTTAAAACAGGCTGTCGTGTCTCTCAGGGCCGTCCTGCATAATTAAAAAAGAAAGAGAGAAATCCTGCAGTCTTCGTTTGATTTATTCTCCACTACTTTTCAGAGTGAGATATTGAACTTTTTACTGCACTGCTTTAATCTGACACATTTATGACCCCTCAGATTTATCTGGTGACCCTGTCCACAGGTGTCCCACAGGGATCCATCCTGGTCCCACTGATGTTTTCGTTACATATGAATATTTTCCATTTATAAATCCTGAAAATAACATGTGAATGTTTGCAGATGACACTGTAATTTATGAACATGGTGGCAGTGTTGCACAGATTCCTGATGAACTCACAAACTTGATGGTTCATGAAACAGAATGATCTGAAACTGTGCAGATTTTTCTGCAAAGCAGGAGACGGCCTTCAGAGTCAGATCAGAATAAAAGAATAAAAATACCTTTTCTTTCACTGCAAAAACATTTTTAATCACATCAAACTCAGTCCTGCAAAGTTTAGATCAGTTCAAAATTATACAAAAAATTCACTTTAATTAAATTATAGTGTATGAGAGGTCGAGGAAAAATCAGTACAGCATCGAATCGTGATATTTACACAGATGTCAACTATTGATCTTTTATCCTACAAATTATTAATAAATACAAATACAAATACAAAATAAACTTCTTGGTACTAGAATAATAAAATCTGTTGCTTTTTCTGTCCACTAGATGGAGCTGAGTTTTTCTTCTGAGACATTAACAGAGACCAGGGTTGGATGTTTTTTCTGAAAGTCTGTCTCTGCTTTGAAAATCAAATTTTACTAAAATAAAAATGACTCACAACTTTATCCTCTAAGATAAAACAGATACTGATACAGTTTTCCTTTGGTGACATCATTTCTGGGACCAGAAGGACACGTTGCATCGTATGAATCTCTGGAAGTTCAGCGGTTTTTAAGGTATAATTGGCTACAGTCAAAACACAACAGTCACATTTCAGGTAAAACTACACGTAACAGACATGAAGATTCCAATCAGTCTGGAGTCACAAATATTCATTTATAAATTTTCTTTTTTTTGTGTTTAGCATCCAGAGCTAGCCTACAGAAACTCAAGACTAAACCAAAACCAAAACAAACGTATTTTACACTGTTGAGGTCGACAACAACAAGTTCAAAAAGCGACAGGCAGCTGCAGGAGAGGTGCAGACTGCAGACCCCTCGTCTCTTTGAAAATGTTTCCTGCTTTGCCTCAAAAAAACATTTTTCAGTTGCATGAAAATTAAAACAGTTTTGTACAGTTTAGTCTCAGTGAGAATTGTTCCTGTGTTGAATCTGTTTGTTTTGTGAATTAAATTTCATTTATTAATGTGTGAAGGTGGTTTCAGAGTTGATGATGATGATGATGATGATGATGGAGGAGGGTTCACTGAGTCGATTCCTGCTGACAGAAACAATCTCATTATTTCTAATCAGCTCACTTTCTGCTGGACGCTAACGAGAGTCTGAAGTGACCTCGATCAGTCTGCTGGACGCACGAGAATCGTTATCTTCATCGTCCTGTCAGGATCATCATCATCATCATCAGCTGATAATCATAATGAGACACAAACCTCCATCTTTACCTCCTGACATCCTCCTCCTCCTCCCCCTCCTCCTCCTTCTTCTCCTCCTTCTCCTCCTCCCCCTCCCCCTCCTCCTCCCCCTCCTCCCCCTCCTCCTCCTCCTCCTCCTCCTCCCCCTCCCCCTCCTCCTCCTCCTCACTGCTGATAGTTTGTTATCAACGTCTCACAAACGCTGACACGTTTGTCACATGACGTGTTCTCCTGGTTTAATTGGCTGCTGCTCGTCTTCCTCAGCATCAGTTTCCTGTCTGACATCATGTTTCTGTCGCTCCTCACGTTAGATTTACACCAACATGATGCATCTCTACACTTTGTTGATAACAGACACTCTGATTGGTTCACAGCTGACATGTTAGTCTCTGATTGGTCCTCAGAGGCAGCTGCAGCTTTAATAAGACACGTATTTATCTGTATGACGTACAGAAATGATTTAAATGACTGATCTGACATTAAATATGATTATAGTTGTGTTATAGTGGCTCATTAAGCAGATACTTATTGTTTAAATATGAATATTTAGTCTCTTCCAGCTGCAGCAGGTCACCTGACCGTCACGTTCACATCGAGTTTTTTATTGTATTTTTCTCACAAACTTTAATTAAAATGTTACATGTTACAACAGTTAATCGTTTAATTTAATGAGTTTATTTTACATGCAGATGATACTCTTGTGTATTTATGTTTAATTTATTTATGCCTCCTTATCAAAAGATGTTTATTTATTTATTCATTTATTCTTTTATAGCACTTTTCTTTTCAAGCTTTGACCTGTTTTGTGCTTTTTTTAAAAAAATATTTAAAGCACTTTACTTACCTTCAGTGTTAAGATATATGTTTTATGTTTATGCTATATATTCAAATTAAATCAATCAACGACTTTTTTAAAGAACATCTTTTACGTCATGAAATCTTTTGTGATTATTTTATTCTTGATAGTGATGTCATAAACCTGATAGTTGTAAAATTTTTATAAAACTGATTCTCCCTCTGCCTTATTATTTCTTTAATGGAGGGACTTTAGCTGATCAAAAATGGTTTTAATAAGGGACATGAAAGTATCTTTAACACTTACGATCCTACATCTCAGAAGGTAGAACACATCAAGAGAACACCAGCTGCAGTCTGTTCACTCAGCTGATTATACATGATAAAAATAAATCCACCTGTCCAACAATAAACAAAACAAATAAGACACATAAATGAAATAATCTGTCTTAAACAGCAGAATGAAACGTGAACAAACACACAGAACAGAGAGCGGCACAGCTTTACACACCTCATTACACACACACACACACACACACACACACACACACACACACAGTGGTAGGTTGCTAGGCAACACAGTGATTGTTGTTACCCTCCCTCCTCTGTACACTGAGTTGTTTGTGTGTCAGCAGAGGTGTGGTTCTTTTGGTTCTGTAAGTTCTGTTAAACTGTGGCTCATTTTAAAGGTCATGTGACCACTGGTCCTCTGGAGGAAAGTTTGTTGAAGTGTAACTGAGCCATGATCAGATGTTAGACTGACTTTATGAACAGTTTCATCATGTTGAGAATATTAAGCAGCCGTCAGTGTGAAAAAGAACCAAATAAAACCAGCTGTTAATAAAGATCAGTTTGAAAGCTCTGAGGCAGGTAGCTGAATGCTAACAGGACAGAAACATGCTGCCTGGATCATCTGTGACATCCTGTGTGTCCAAACTTCTAAAGACGGTGATGTCTGGACTGTCAGGTGGCAAGGAAGATGTGGACTTTATGAACTCCAGACCTGGAGCTAAACTAGCTGTGTTTTACTGTCCATATTTTGCATCCGTGTCTCCATGACAACAGATTCTCTGCTGCAGTGAGAAAAAAGACTCAACCTGCAGCTCTGTTTCAGCAACGACCACCAACATTTATCACATGACACAGATTCTTCAGAGCAGCTGATTGGTCCTCCTGGACACTCCACGCCAAACGACACCTGATGAAACTGAAAGTGAGTCCTAGTCTAACCCTCTGTCCAGAGAGAAAACGTCACTTCAGCATCACACTCGTGAGACACCAGCCTTCATGTCACGCTAAAGCATCTAAAGGCTCCGTTTCGTTCGTACATTTCAAAGCATCAGCAGCAAATGAGCAGCCAAACCTTCTGAATATTCCTGATTTTCCATCAACATGATGCGTAAGACTGCAGTGTTTGTGTGCAGTGAGAGTGATTCAGGTGCTGGTGGCTGCGTTCAGACCAGAGGGACTCAAACTGAACAGTGAAGTTGTCTAATGGCAGTAAATGTTCAGTTTCCTGATTAAATTCTGCAGATGAAGAATGTGAAGTTCTCAGTTTCTGGACGAAGTGAAGGAGAGTTTGTTGGATTTCTACATTATAGCAACACTAAAACAAAATGGTGTTCTGACGGTCTGAATAACTCACAAGGTTTATGAGGAACCTGTCCCTACTGTCCCTACTGTCCCTACTGTTCCTAGTGTCCCCACTGTTCCTACTGTCCCCACTGTCCTTACTGTTCCTACTGTCCCCACTGTTCCTACTGTCCCCACTGTCCCTACTGTCCCTACTGTCCCCACTGTCCCCACTGTCCCTACTGTCCCCACTGTTCCTACTGTCCCCACTGTCCCTACTGTCCCCACTGTCCCCACTGTTCCTACTGTCTACTGTCAGTGTGTGTGTGTGTGTGTCAGTGTGTGTGTGTGTGTGGTGTGTGTCAGTGTGTGTGTGTGTGTGTCAGTGTGTGTGTGTGTGTGTGTGTGTCAGTGTGTCAGCAGGTAGAAACAGCCGCAGTGATCTGATGATGATGATGATTGATACACAGATCGTTCGTCTTCACACACAGTAGAAAAACTATTACTGAGGTCTGATTGAAAACCACAGAGAGTGACCGACACTGAGTGTGTGTGTGTGTGTGTGTGTGTGTGTGTGTGTGTGTGTGTGTAAACATTGTGTTTACTCTGCTTCAGCAGCATCACATCAGCTCTCTGAGGCTCAGAACTGATCCACTGACCACAAGATAAACATGAGGAGACACAACGTGATGACATGAACCTGTTTTACAGATTTAAAGCTGGAGCAGGTCGTATCTGAGCGTCCTTTCATCTGAGGGCAATAAATCCTTAACTTGAGGACGCTACGTCCACATCCTGCAGAGAAAAGATCCATCAACTGTGAAAAAACTGTTTGATTGATTGTATTTTGATCTCGTGCACAAAAGTTATGTTGTTTATACACAAGATAATAAAGATATGACATAAATATGACATCCTGATATACAAACAGGTCAAGATAACAATAAATATCACAAAACAGCTCATTTTCTGTCACAATAATGACCTGCTCACTGTACATTATTACACTTGTTACATGGTTACTTTTTAAAATAATAATAATAATCTGACACAAAACCAATCACAATCATTTATTTCATATTTATTTATTTATTTATGTATATACTCAACAAATAAAAGATATTTACTTCTTTTATTTATAACCTTTGTGCAAATTTTCAATGAAATATGTCAGAAAACATGTAGATTAATCTTTAAAATATAAAAAGCTAAACAGAAAACACTTTTCAACTACAGCTGCAAACAAAATAATTAATGTGGCGATGCCTGCGAGCTAGTTCAGTCAACCTCACGTGACATACCTCTCTCTCAATACTACAAACCAAACACACACTTCCAATCTCGCGGTCTAAACTGCTGAACCTCCCATGTCTCCCTCTGCCTGCCAGTGCATTGCTGCCCTGCACTAGCGTTGCTGCCTGCTCTTTAACCCCACCACCACCCCAGCATCCACCTGCAGGCTCCTGCTCATCACTCCCCTTATCTCTGTGTAACTTAAGCTGCTGATGAAGTCGGAGCCTAGACGCCAAACTCAAATCATGTTCTGCTGCTGAATAATCTTTCTAAACGTGAGTTGTCTGACTGAAGCTCATTTGTGGTGTTTGAGTCTGTGGTCTGATTTTCTGATCTGTACTGTGCAGAAGAATCCAAAAAGTCGTCCAAATACAATAAAATATCACCATAAAGAATGTGATTTAAACCAATCAATAAATGAATGATCTCATTTCTATGAGCATAACACATGAAACGAAAGATGAAATGTCTCTATTGTCACATGATAGATGTTGTTATATCACACAGGCCTGCACACGATGATAATCTGTGCACGAGAGATAAAAATCATCGTGTGTGTGGACTCCATCATCCACCACAGAAGAAGAATCTTTGTTTTGTTTGATTGCAGGAACATAAAGAGTGAGCGAGCAGCAGGTTCATTAGTGAAACACACTCCTTCATGTCTTCAGTTGCCATGAAACAGGCCGATAATGTGCAGAAACAGATTATAAACTGATCTCTAACAGAGTTAATCAGCCGTCACACAACCTCCAGGTAATGAAGTCCAACAGTAATCTGCTGCTGCTGCAGGCAGCCAATCAGACACCAGCTGGAGCAGAACGCCATCAATGCAGCTTTTCTTCTGCAGCTGAAACTGAGCACAGAGTGTGTGTGTGTCTGTGTGTGTGTATGTGTCTCAGTTTCAGTCGTCCACTCTTCGTCTCTTCAGATAAACAGAAGCTCCATCGATCAGCGTCACTCTGAGTCTCTGCTCTGAGTCCTGAAGCTGCTCTCAGTTTTTTAATTAATCCTCCTCCCTGCCTCCTCCCCACCCCACCTCCTTCCTCCTGCCTCCCCCCTCTGTCATCCAGCTGGAGGGGACGGAGGCCGCAGAGATGGAGGGCAGAGGGGAGCAGAAGAAGAAGAAGAGAGATAATTAGAAACAGAGCTGAGAGAAATCCGTCACCTGAGCCCAGATCTGCAGGTAGAGACTGTCAGAGGACAAATGAGGACGGACTCATGAGGGACTAAAAGGAACCAGAGACACAGAGAGACGAGGAGGAGGAGGAGGAGGAGGAGGGAGGAGGAGGAGGAGGAGGGGTTTCCTGCAGTTTCATCATCACAGTGAAGCAAATACTTGGTGACTTCTGGCTGGACCGGATCAGACCACAAGACTTCAGCAGGACGGACTGTCTGCCTCTCTGGAAATGTTTAAATTAGTTTCACTTTTAAACATTGGGAGGAAACTTTTCTGTCCCTATAGGACATCATGTATCAACAACAAATGAATCACTGTTTGGTGTTCCTCAGGGAGACTGAATCGGTCCTCTGATTTTTTTCACTCTACATGATTTCCTTTAGGTCAGGGGTCTAAAAGTGCCGACCAGGGGCCATTTCTTTCATTTTGTCAAATTGATATCTGGATTATTGACAATATTTAGCATCAATATTGAGATTCTTTGTGATTTTTACGTGTTTATTGAGTTTTTTTTAATGATTTTTAGCACTGATACTGATGTTCTTTATGATTTCTCTATTTCTCGATCCTGCGATGTCCCCGTGTGTTCCTCTGTTTTATGTCTCCCCATGTCTCCTGTGTTAATATCTGGGACTGATATCTGGTTATATTGATATTTTAGCATTTATCTGGGACTCTATGAGGACTCTATGAGGACTCTATGAGGACTCTATGAGGACTCTGGATTCTGTGAGGACTCTGAGGACTCTGTGAGGACTCTGAGGACTCTATGAGGACTGTATGAGGACTCTGTGAGGACTCTGGATTCTGTGAGGACTCGGAGGACTCTATGAGGACTCCGTGAGGACTCTGAGGACTCCGTGAGGACTCTGAGGACTCTATGAGGACTTTGTGAGGACTCTGGATTCTGTTAGGACTCTGAAGACTCTGTGAGGACTCTGAGGACTCTATGAGGACTGTATGAGGACTCTGTGAGGACTCTGAGGACTCCGTGAGGACTCTGAGGACTCTATGAGGACTTTGTGAGGACTCTGGATTCTGTTAGGACTCTGAGGACTCTGTGAGGACTCTGAGGACTCTATGAGGACTTTGTGAGGACTCTGGATTCTGTGAGGACTCTGAGGACTCCATGAGGACTCTATGAGGACTTTGTGAGGACTCTGGATTCTGTTAGGACTCTGAGGACTCTGTGAGGACTCTGAGGACTCTATGAGGACTTTGTGAGGACTCTGGATTCTGTGAGGACTCTGAGGACTCCGTGAGGACTCTATGAGGACTTTGTGAGGACTCTGGATTCTGTTAGGACTCTGAGGACTCCGTGAGGACTCTGAGGACTCTATGAGGACTGTATGAGGACTCTGTGAGGACTCTGGATTCTATGAGGACTCTGAGGACTCTATGAGGACTCTGAGGACCCTGGACCCTGTGAGCTGCTCTCTGCCAGACTTCTCTGTCCTTCTTTAAAATATTTATAGGTGTAGTTTTTCTGTCTCAGTCAGCAGCTGATCGATTGGCTTCTCACTGTTTTTCATTGGTTTTAATGAAAGTCAGGAACCAACTGAATACTGATGTGAACACACACACCACACACACACACACACACACACAACACACACTCAGTCGTATATCCTTCCTGCAGTAAAGGTAATTATTGTGTTGGTCTCTCTGCTCCTCCTGCAGGTTTGTTAAATAATTTCTGTCTCTGAGCGTCGCTCTGATTAATTATCTGAAGAGGACGAACCAGAGATTAGACTGATCCCTCATCAGTATTTAGACTCTCTGGAGTGTCACAGTTTTTTTCAGGTATCTGTACTTGAGTTTTTATTTTTCTGACATCTGATCACAAATATCTGAACTTTCTCCTCCTCACATTTTATAAACAGACTTGTTACTTTAGTTTTAATGAATCTGAGGTGAATTATTGATTATTGTTATTTTGCATCATTGTGCGCCGCCTTCAGACATCAAGACTGATTTCAACCTGAATGAAACAATGAGACAGAAAAGACGATTCAGTGGGACAAGAAAAGAGGAAGAGAAGAGAAAATGAAACACGACAAGAATGACGTAGTCAAGATGAAAATGATGTAAAACACACTTTTTAACTTTTATGCTTTTATTCAATAAACAGATCTCATACTGCAGACTGCATATTTTTAATTTTCCTAATTCTGAACATCTTTACAAGATTTTCATTGTGTAGATTCCTGACTGATGGAGACAATAAACTGAAACCTGAAACGAGACAGAAGATGAGAAAAATGTTTCTCGTCAGCACGCCTTTGTTTCTCTTCAGTTCTGTATAAAATGTTTCTGCAGCAGAAAACATGACGTTTTTCTTTCCCACACGATGCACCAGACCCCAGAGCTCTGCTGCTTCACTTCAGACAGATGTTCCAGATGTTTCTGCAGCAGCAGGCGGTCAGTCACCTCTCTGACCTTCAATCAGTCACTCGGTTTGAGACACTCTGGAGCTTCGTACACTCGTCTTCAGCTTCATCATGTGTTGCATCAGGCGGAGCTGAAGCTCAAAGAGCTGAAAGAAAGAAAGTGACAGAAACAGTCTTTACAGTTTTCATCATGTGACCAGAGGAGAACACGTCTGTTTGAAGCTCAGTGACACAACGAAGAACCTGCAGGTTCGTCCGGTTCCACTGAAAACTACAACACAACTGCAGAAAATGACACAGAAGATAAATGTTTATGTCTAAAAGATAAAATGAACCTTTATTAGTCCCACAAATTACAGGAGATTACTGTTAATGTCTCCATCTGAAGATGTTATTTTTACAGTTGTACATATGATTTTTGTTTTGTTTTTTTCAGTTTCACAGCATGTTTTCTGTTCTTTCACTTGACTCTGCATGAAACGTTTGCGTCAACAAGGTGAAATGTGCGTAAGCATCCTCCACTGCAAACGCTGGTATTTATAGAAAATTCTGTGCAGAAAAGTGTGCACATTCCTGCTCATCATTTCACTCATGCAAAACAAACAAAACACATTTTTCACACACGGGAATCAGTGATGAAGTAAAGCTCGGTCCTCACATCTTAAAAGGTACAAAAAGAGGATAAACAACTACACAAAAACCAACCTGACTGTGCAGATCATGATATGGAAATCACCTTGTGTGTGTGCCAGTGTCGGTGGCGTGAGGACTATAAATAGTGCTGGTGGTGACTTGTGTTACGGGACAACATGGCTGCTTTGGCACAGCTTGAAGACTCGACAAACAGGAGGCTGAGACGTGGACATGTGTTCAGGGACCCCGAGGACTTCCTGGACCATGATGATGAATGACTAATAAGCTGATTCAGATTACCAGGAGTCATTCTCTTTCAAATCTGAGCTGAACTGGACCTAGATTAGGAATGGCCGACCTTGTGGAACAGGTTTGTCCCTGTGAAGGGACATTAATGTCCTCTCTTACTGAAACATCAGGTTAGGTGAACAGGCCAACATCAAAATGCAACTGGCAGCCATGTTCCTGTTTTCCAAATGTAATCAAATGTACTGACTGCACTTATGTTGCCATCAGTTTCAGTGCTGACATGTTCCTTACAAACATAGCGGCCCAGTGGCTCGGCTCAACCCACGACTCATTCATTCCTCTGCAGGCTGGAGCTGTGTGTGATGGAGGGCTTCTGGGTAATTTTTTTTCTGTTATCCTCCAAGAAAATCCCACATTATTTATTTACTAATTAAATGGTGGATCATATATTAAAAGCATGCAGTCTTCATGCAGGTGATAGAGGGAACCCTCCATCAACGTGGCTCCTCACCACCTTCACAAACGTGCAGGATGCAGCACAGTGGAGATACGATGAGGTTTGCGGTCGAGCCTGATCAGCGACTCTGTTGGCTGTTGAAATCTCGACAAATCTGTTCTGTTCTATAAACCAGACAAGCTGAGCTCAATGTGATGTGACCTTTAAACTTTTTCAAATAGTTGTTTAGAATTTTTATTTTGTCACGTAAAACTTTTTTGTGTGTGTGTGTGTGTGTCAGATGATCAGGGCTGTGCTGTGCCCTGTGCTCCCTGCACCAGCTGACATGGTGCCAGATGACGTACAACTGTATACTTTCATACAAGCTCTTTTAATGTGTTGCACATTTCAAAAAGTACATTTCATCTCTTGAGTTAAATTTTCCACGGCACTAGTCACGTCTCTCTGTGACTGCAGCACAGCATCGGTGAGGACGTGGACACGAGCACGTGACTTGTTGGAGACGCTGCTGGCTGACTGGACGCCGTGGCTGAGATATCGCCATGGCCTGGCACATCCTCTGTGATCTCCTCCTCACCATTGACACACTTGACATTATTTCTAAATAAAATGGGAATAAAATACTTGATGCATTTGACTTGTAACTTTGAATTCTGTGTGACTTTGCCTGTAACGTAAATATTTTACTTTGGTTCAATACAAGTTGCACTTAACAGTTTTTGTGGCATCTGCAGCTGCACCGGTGTTCCTTCTGCCTCCGGCACAATTCCAGACTGCACAAAGTTTCCACGATGTTTCCTTCAACTCTTCGTTGGACTGATGAAGGTTCAGGTTCTCCCTGGACGCCACCAGTCGCTCCTACACTTTCATATCCAACTGCTTCTTTTTGATTTCAGCAGCAGTTCTCACTGTGGAGCTGCCATTACTAACTGCAATGGTCATTCAGCTTGCTTCTTTTTATTGGAAACATCAATACTGAGCCCTCCAGAGGTACTTTTTTTTTTACTGTGCTCAACCTCTGTGAGAAACACGTCTTTTTCCCCGATCCCTGAACTTGGCCTTTTTTTATTTGTAGTCTCCGTCTCCATCTTTCCCTCACTGACTGTCCAACAAGTGCTCCTTAAAAGCATCAGCATGTGGTTGATTTAGTCTCTTTGTGGTTGATTTTGTATCAGAACTCCCTGGAAGAAGAGATCTAATATCTCAGTGGGACCTTCCTGGAGAAATAAAAGAATAAATTACATAAAATAGAATAAATACAATAATTGATTGTGACTTAGTACTTGAATTGCAAAACATGTTAAATTGCTTGTTATAATAAAAAAGTAATCTAAGTACTCTAAGTAATTAATTTAATGAATTTCCCCTTGGGGATCAATAAAGTATTTCGTATTCGTATTCGTATTCGTATTCGTAAGTACTGACTTACTTTATAATACGTTACACCCAACTCTAATTCAGACCCTGGTCCCTGCAGTGGAAACACACTGGGGTTCTGCAAAGGTTCCTGGTCCCTGGGGAAAGTTCCTGCAGTGGAAACATGGCTCATGTTAGCTAAACCAGACAGAAAATATCTTTCAAAATAAAAGAGGAGTGTGTCATGTGTGACAGGAGTCTTCCTCCTCTTCGTCTCTGGTGTTTGTTGGTGTGTTTGCTGACTTGTTCTCATATTGATCTTCAATAATCTCAGTAAAGTGTCAGTGTTTGACTAAGGAGCTGATGAATTATTCAGCAGGACGGACGCCAGCCGTCACCTGCAGCTCTGCACCATCGTCCACTGTGGCCAATTAGAGAGCAGGACAGTGATGACACGTGCAGACAGGAAGTTCTAAATTCACAGAAACACAGACAAAGTGTGTGTGTGTGTGTGTGTGAGTGTGTGTGTATAAATGTGTCAGAGTTTGAAGGTCAGGATCTGGTCGTCCTCTCTGAGCTGCAGCCTCGGGCCAAAACAGCCTCATAATGACTGTCAGAGAGTGTGTGTGTGCGTGTGTGTGTGTGTGTGTTGGGGGGGCTTTAAAGTGGAATATTTCTCAGCTGCTGAAAAATTGACCTCCATGTTGAAAGAACTGTGGATCCAGAGACGCAGTGATGCAACAAACAGAGCAGAGTTTCTTCCTTTTATTATTTTTAAAAAGTAAAGAACGATATTTGTATTCATATAAATTCACATTTTGCTGCTCGGTGCAAACAGAAAGTCAGGAAATAATTAAAAACAGCCTGGAGCCACAGCCAGGCTGGAGACGAGCTGCTGGGCTGCTGTGAAGACCCCCCCAGTCCTCCCACTGTGTTTCCACTGGAAACCAGATCTCTGTACTGGAACATGACTGCACAGGTCAGCAGGGTCTGCTGGATAGTCAGCGGACTAAATACTGATTAATACGGGAACATGTGGTCAGAAATCACCACAAAGACACAAAATGACCTAAAAGAGACACAAACAACCACAAAGACACAAAATCCCACAAAGAGACAAAAGGGTCTATCTTACACCCGATGCAAACCCCCAAGACCCTGCTCCTCTCTCCTTCCCTCCCGTCCCCCCGCTCCTCGCTCCTCTCTCCTCTCCCCCATCTCCCCTCGCTCCTCTCTCCTCCTCCCCCCCCTCCTCCTCCTCTCTCCTCCTCCTCTCCCCCGCTCCTCTCTCCTCTCCCCGCTCTCCCTCTCCCGCTCCTCTCTCTCTCCCCCGCTCCTCTCTCCTCTCCCCCGTCCTCTCTCCCTCTCCCCCGCTCCTCTCTCCTCTCCTCCTCTCCCCCCCCGCTCCTCTCTCCTCTCCCCCCTCCTCTCTCCCTCTCCCCCGCTCTCTCTCTCCTCTCCTCTCTCCCCCCGCTCCTCTCTCCTCTCTCCTCTCCCCCGCTCCTCTCTCCTCTCCCCCACCTCTTCTCTCCCCCGCTCTCTCTCCTCTCTCCTCTCCCCCGCTCCTCTCTCCTCTCCCCCGCCCTCTCTCCTCTCCCCCACTCTCCTCTCTCTCCCACCGCTCTCCTCTCCTCTCCCCCGTTCTCTCTCCTCTCCTCTCTCTCCTCTCTCCTCTCCCCTGCTCCTCTCTCCTCTCCCCCGCTCTCTTCCTCTCCCCCGCTCTCTCTCATACAGTGAATGAATGAATGAACGAGTGTGTGAGCAGACTGTCTGATTGGTTTATTACATGTTCGGCCTAAACTCACCCATGAATTAATCAGGGCACTTGGTCACAGCTGATAGGTGAATCCTGCTGTGGTCTGCTGGCTCCAGACATCAAAGGTGGATTTAGACCGTGAATAAATTAAATCTGTTGTGCTTTAGATCAGCATGAGACAGATTCCAAAATCACAACGAGACAAAAACAACCACACAAATCTGAAATATCTGATTTTTTTACAGACACAGACATAGTGGAGTGAAAACCAAAGAAGAAAAGTCTCCGGTTCTGTTTTTTTCCTCCTGCAGAGTTATAAAACCATTTGGTGTGAAAGAAATCAACTTGATTGAATTGAACATCTCAGCTTCACTACCCACAATGCACCAGTGAGGCTCCTGCTTTTGTTGTGTGAATTATTAAAAATCCACACGAAGACGCTACATCATTTATGTTCTATTACGTTTATTACCAGAGCCGAGTCAGCATGAATTATGGATCTCACACAGACACACGCACACACACACACACACACACACACAGAGAGAGAGAGAGAGAGAGAGAGAGAGAGAGATTTATTGAACACAACTAAACAAACAGCTGCTGAGATTTTGATGAAACTCAGAAAACATCAACATGTTAATTTCATCTTAAATCACATAAACACCACAACTGTAAATTAATGATAAATTAACTGTAAATTAATGATAAATTAATGATAAATTAACTGTAAATGAATGATAAATTAATGATAAATTAACTGTAAATTAATGATAAATTAATGATAAACTAACTGTAAATTAATGATAAATTAACTATAAATTAACTGTAAATTAATGATAAATTAATGATAAATTAACTGTAGATTTTTGATGCCATTAAGTCACATTAATGTGAATTATGACTTGATTTAGTTTATTTTGTTCAGTATCTTTTGTTTATCCAGAACTGAAGCAGAATTAAAAACTTAAGCAGCTGCAGTTCAACACTTAATAACATGTTTTTTTTTCAGATCAAACGTCACATGACGGTTTCTTCTTTTTTTTTTTTTTTTTTTTTTTTTTTTATTATTTTTATTAATGATTTAATAATTTCATACAGACATACAAGCTACAACAAAAATCACTACCCAAAGCCCAACCAAAACAGCCACACACACACACACACACACACACACACTGGGGGGGCGGCCTGACACCTGAAATCATCATAATCAGAGATTAATCACACAAAAGCACATATCAATTTATATCTTACATATGTGATCATTAGGCACTACCCATCACAAATGAGAATATGCAAGAACGAAAGCAAAAGAAACAAACAAACAAACAAAAAAACACCCAGTTAATATATACAACCAGATGCAGTCCTCATTCAAATGCACTCATTGAGTCTAGATACTGCAGGAATGGACCCCAAGTTTCTTCCCATTTATGTGCACATTTTGGATGACTGAATCGCAGTTTTTCCATGTGAATAACTGAAACAAGTTCAGACAACCAGTTTCTAAAGCATGGTGGAGTCGATGTCTTCCAGTCTTTTAAAATGAGTTTTTTTGGCTAGTACCATGCCCATCGAGAGAGCTGTTTGGATGTATGATGGAAGTGTTAAAGAGTCTTTGGAACATCCAAAAAGAGCCAAGTCCCTGTCAGGAGAGAGGGTCCTCTTATAAACCCCAGAGAAAAAGAAAAAAATTCTTGACCAAAATGGATAGATAAGTGAACAACTCCAGAATAAGTGCAAAAGTGTACCATCGTTTGACTTGCATTATCACAGACTGGAGAAACAGAGGGGTAAAATTTATGTAACATGACCTTAGAATAATAAAAACGGTGAATCACTTTGAACTGAATTAACCTATGTCTACTGTTTATTGAACACCTATGTATATGGGAAAGTGCAGCCTTCCATATTTTATCTGGTAACACATCATTCATTTCCTTATCCCAAGCTTTCTTAATACAATTAGCAGAATCAGACCTCCTAAACACATTTATAAATTTTGTAATCAACTTCTTCCTCTCTGGTGGAAGGGAAAACAGTTCCAAAATAGCATGCTTCTCACAGGTGGACTCAAAATGAGGAATGTTTTCCCTAACAAAATGTCTAGCTTGCATGTAACGAAAAAAATTAGAGTGAGGTAGATTATACTTAAGACTTAATTCACCAAAGGAGGCAAACTTGTTATCTATATAGAAGTCCTTTATACATTTGAGTCCTTTTAGACTCCACATAGCAAATGTGTTGTCTAGCAATGCAGGGGTAAAAGCATAATTATGGCAAAGTGGTGTATAGGCTGAAATACAAGGGACTTTATATGTCTGTTTAATCTGGTTGAGAATCTTAAGTGAATTTCTGACAACAAAACTATTACTTACTAAATTATTAGAAGATGTACAATTTGTAAAAAGTAGGGAAGAAAGTGAAACATATGGTTTTTTTAGAGACCTAAGTTCTAGTTTTAACCAAACGGGAACAAAGTTAAGGGATTCATAATCTGGAGAACCCCACTGCCAAAATGCCAGTGCCCTAGCATTAGCTGCCCAGTAATAATCTTTGAATACTGGAAGACCCAGGCCTCCATCCAATGTAGGCCTTAATAGATGCTTTTTGGATAATCTGTGTTTTTTATAACCCCAAATAAAATCTAGAATAACAGTCTCTAGTTTCTTAAAGAGGTCTGCGGAAATCCATATTGGCAAATTTTGAAAAATATATAAAAACTTTGGTTAGTGACATCATCTTAATGGCATTTACTCTGCCGATCATGGAGAGGGGCAAAGTCCTCCAGTATTCTATGCTACGTTTTAGTTTATCAATACCTTCAAGAAAATTTAATCTAAGCAAAAATTTAGGGTTTTTTGGGATCTTAAGTCCTAAGTATGTAATATAGTCTTGAACAACCTTAATAGGGCAATCTTGTAAAATTGTATTTTCTCCGATAAACATAAGTTCACTTTTAGTGAAATTAATTGTATAACCAGAAATTTTACTAAATGATTGAATATATTGTAAAAGGCAAGGAATACCCACTTCAGGATTCATTAAGGTAACAAGTAAATCATCCGCGTACAGCATTACAAGACATTCAGATGTACCCACTGGTATACCCCTGATAAGAGGGTGATTTCTTATCCCAATTGCCAGAGGTTCAATTGCTAAATTAAACAACAAAGGGGACAAGCAATCTCCTTGTCTCACACCACGGTATAAACTAAATGGCTCTGATACAATATTATTTGTGATAATAGATGATTTAGGGGAGCGATAGATCGTCTCAACCCAATCCATGAAAGTCCTTCCAAATCCAAACCTCCTCAAAGTTTCAAATAAATATGGCCATTCAATAGAATCAAAAGCTTTCTGAGCATCCAATGTTATGACAGCTGCTTGGGTGTTTTTACCCAGATCAGAATACAATATATTTAACAAACGACGCACATTGAAAAAAGAAAGCCTGCCTGGTATAAAGCCAGCTTGATCTTGGTGAATAATTGCTGCTATATGTTTGTTTAGTCTATTGGCCAATACTTTTGTTATAATTTTATGATCGAGATTGAGCAAAGAAATAGGCCTATAATTACCTGGATCTGTAGGATCTTTATCCTTTTTTAGCAACAAACATATATTTTGCCTCATAGAGCGAATGTGGGAGTGTTTTTCTTGCAATAGAATCATTTGTCATCCTGAGTAAAATAGGCATTAAAATTTCATGAAAAGCTTGGTAAAATTCTGCTCCAAATCCATCCGGACCAGGACATTTACCTGTGGGGAATGAATTAATCGCTTCTACTAGCTCAGCAACAGAGAATGCTTCTTCCATGGAGCGCTGATTGTTCTCATTTAACTGTGGTATGTTTATTGAGTTAAAGAACTGAGAGTAATCTGTCTCTGTTGCTGTGGAAGCAGAGGTATAGAGATCTGAATAGAATTCTTTAAAACGGTTATTGATGTCTTTTGGATCTGTGAGAATTTTGTCCATTTTTTGACTGTATTTTATGGATGGCAGTTTTTGCCAACTCTCCTTTAAGTTGTCGTGACAGTAATTTTTGTGGTTTATCACTCAATTCAAAGTGTTTATGTCTGGTCTTTGATAAAAGATTACTAATTTCCCCCCCAAGAATAGAGTTATATTCAGATTTCAATTCCAGAATTCTTTTATAATCAGACTGTTGTAGAGAGGATTTATAAGTTTGTTCAATATGACCGATTTCTTGTTCAATCTCTTTCCGTCTTTTGAGTTTGTTTTTTTTCCTTGAAGCCTCAAAAGAAATAATATATCCTCTCATGGTAACTTTTAATGTTTCCCAGAGAGTAGAATCTGAAACTTCTCCGTTATCATTGATTTTTAAAAATTCTCTGAGATTTTCTGTCATAAATTCTTTAAAACCTGGCGATGATAATAATATAGGATTAAATTTCCACTTATATTTTGGTTTGGAGAAGGAAGATTGTAGCTGCAATGTGACAGGACTGTGATCAGAGATCAATCTATTGTGATAATGTGTATTGCTAATATTAGAGATTAGACCAGCCTCCACGATAAAGTAATCAATTCTAGTGTATGACTGGTGCACATGTGAATAAAATGAGTATTCCTTTTCATCTGGATGTTGTACTCTCCAGATGTCTACCATATTTCTAGATTTGATTAAATTATTTAATGTCTGAACTGAATTAATTGTTGGAGGAGATTTAGAGGATGATCTGTCAAGGGATGGATCCAAATAGCAATTGAAGTCCCCACCAATAAAAATATTCGAGGACCCATCCTCTGGAAGTAACTCAAAAATTTTTCGAAAAAACGTAGGGTCATCAGAGTTTGGGCCATATATATTTAACAAAGTGAGTGGGAAAGAATTCATATAGCCAGAGATCAAAAGAAATCTCCCATTTGGATCGGCAATCTTGAGCTTAAGCAGAAAGGGAATAGTATTACGAAACATGATTGCTAGCCCCTTGCTCGAGATGTGAAGGGTGCATGGTACGCCTGAGAAATCCAACCAGGTTTAAATTTATCTTCAGTAGCTTTAATAGTGTGAGTCTCCTGTAGAAATATAATATCGGCCTTCAGTGAGTTCAAGTGAGAGTAAACCTTACCACATTTTATGTTATTTCCAAGGCCCCTAACATTCCATGAGGTCAATGTAATTTTATTGTTTACGTTAGACACACTTAAAACAGGTCAGATAATCAATATTCAAATGCATACAATAATATTCCTCATGGAGTGAAGTGGGCCCTGGTTGTAACAAAACAGTCAAACAATTATCACATGGATGACATCGAGTGAAATAACATTGAAACTGCATGTGCAAAAATAAACTGAGAAAAAATGCTAAGGTTGAGCATCAAAAAGCACCTTTCTCCCCACCAACATTCACACTCACAATCACAACTGCCCCCCTCCCACCCATCCCATAAACACATTAAAGAAAAATGCCCATACTAAACGGGGAAACGCAGCGCAGATGGCCAGCAGCCGAAAGTCCCATCAGGAAGAAAAAAACAAAAAAAGTCATAACAGCGGAATTCTCGCTGCAACCCTCAGTCGCCCCCCGGTGAAAAAGTACAAAAAAGAAATTAATTTAAGCATTTAGTCCGCCGTCTATGCTTGTTTTAGATGAGATCGAGTGGGCAAACTCCCTGTTCAAAAGCCTACATCCACAAAACAGTTAGATATTTAAATCTTGTTCAATAAATGACTCAGCGTCACTTGGGGAGGTAAAAACTTTTACCTGCTCGTTGTGATGAACATGAAGTTTAGCAGGGAATCGCAAAGAGAATTTTATCTCCCTCTTTCTGAGCAGCTGGATTACTTCACGAAATCCTCTCCTCTGTGCCATCACCTCCGCGGTGTAGTCAGGATATATGTGGACCCGGTGCCCGTTGAACATCATCTGGTGTTGCCGACTTAGCCGTAGAATCAGCTCTTTTTCCTGGAAGTAATGAATCCTGGCGATGATGCTCCGTGGTCGTTGGGCCTCTGTAGGTTTTGGCACAGGAATCCGGTGCGCTCGGTCCACCATCACGGGCTGCGCAAAGCTGTTTGCTCCGAGTAACTTCGGGATTAATCCAGCAATAAACTCTGTCGGTCTGCCCTTCTCTTCCCCCTTGGTATTCCGACGATCTTAATATTGTTTCGCCTTGAACGCCCCTCCAAATCGTCGATCTTCATTAGAAGCTTCTCATTCACCTTTTTAATTTCTGTCACACACCGCTCCAGCGTCTGAATCCGCCGTTCATGGTCAGAGCCTTGTTCCTCTGTGGCGACTATTCTTTCAGTCAATGCCAGATGAGCATTCATGACAGTTTCAATTTTTTGATCAAGGAGATCAAATCTTTTATTAATTCTTTTTTACTGAGTCCAGTTCAAACTCACCTGTGCTGTTTAATCAGCAGCTGCATGTGTCTCACCTGTCAGCTGGTCTCAAATTAAAAAAAAGAACCTTTAATGTGCACAGAAGAAGAAAAATAAAACTGTTGAGTTCATGTTTTTGTTTGTGTTGATATATTCAGTGATTTATTTATTTATTTATTTTGCATTTTACCAAAACTATGACAAACTAAACTGAAATGAGCAGGTTCTCACGGGTTCTCACAGGTTCTCACAGGTTCTCACAGATTCTCACAGGTTCCCACGGGTTCTCACAGATTCTCACGGGTTCTCACGGGTTTCTCACAGGTTCTCACAGGTTCTCACAGATTCTCACGGGTTCTCACGGGTTCTCACGGGTTCTCACAGATTCTCACAGGTTCTCACGGGTTCTCACGGGTTCTCACAGGTTCTCACAGGTTCTCACGGATTCTCACAGGTTCTCACAGATTCTCACGGGTTCTCACAGATTCTCACAGGTTCTCACAGATTCTCACGGGTTCTCACAGGTTCTCACAGATTCTCACGGGTTCTCACGGGTTCTCACAGGTTCTCACAGATTCTCACGGGTTCTCACGGGTTCTCACGGGTTCTCACAGATTCTCACGGGTTCTCACGGGTTCTCACAGATTCTCACAGGTTCTCACAGATTCTCACGGGTTCTCACGGGTTCTCATGGGTTCTCACAGATTCTCACAGGTTCTCACAGGTTCTCACGGGTTCTCACAGGTTCTCACAGGTTCTCACAGATTCTCACAGATTCTCACGGGTTCTCACAGGTTCTTACAGATTCTCACGGGTTCTCATGGGTTCTCACAGTTTCTCACAGATTCTCACGGGTTCTCACGGGTTCTCACAGGTTCTCACAGATTCTCACGGGTTCTCACAGGTTCTCACAGGTTCCCATGGGTTCTCACAGGTTCCCACGGGTTCTCACGGGTTCTCACAGGTTCTCACGGGTTCTCACAGGTTCTCACAGTAAAACAAAAAATAGATCGTTCTACTCTTTTGGAAAAAGAAATCAGATAAGAAATAGAAATAAAGGTTCAAGTTAGAACCTGAAGTGGCTGTAGGAGAACCTTTTTCAGTTCTGCAAAGAGCCTTTTATATAAAGTTCTCCAAACAACCTTTTATTCTGGTTCTGTAAAGAACCTTTTTAGGTTCTTTGCAGTGATGCCACAGGGGAACCTTGTTTGGATCGCCAAAGAACCGTTTATGTATATTGGTTCTTCAAAGAATCCTTTTATTAAGTTTTTTCGAGAACCTTTTTAGGTGAATAATAACAAAAACACACAAAAAACAAAAGAACACATGAATAATCAACACAAAGAAACATTCAACATGAAAAATAAATATATATATAAAATATAAAATGATTGAGACTGTGGGTAAAAAACAAAGTTAACATTTGAAATAACTGATTTTATTTTTCTTTCTTGACTTTAATAAAGAAAAAAAACGTCTGATAATTAAATATAAAAATAAAATAAATTACAGTTTAGAGTTTAAATAAAGTTTCCTGCTTCTGATTTTTGGTTCTGATTAGGTTTTGTTTTGTTTCTGTTTTATTTATTTACGTGTTTTTTTTTTATTTCAGGTTTATTGTCAACAGGACTGAACGATTATGATTATTTTAACAGATATTATGACTGAAATATGATTTGTGATATTATTCTTATTTTCATTTTAAACATCTGTATAAATATGACGTGCAGACGTTTCTGCAACACGATGATATTTAATTTAAAATGTTAATTTGACACATTTTACATTTTACACATATTTTTGTCTCCTGTGATTTGAAAAATTTAAGATTAAATTTTTCAGCTCAGCTTGGGTGATTTTGATGCACAACAAAATACATGAAGTAGAAAAATATAAGAAAGATAAAAACATGTGCTGCAAATCAGGAATCATAAATATAAAACAAATATAAAACTGATAATAAGAAAATATAAAAATATGATAAAAAATATATGAAATAAACTGAATGTGGCCTCATTAACAAACAAAAATCCTCCTGGTTTGTGTATTAATGCTCCCACTGCTCCTCCTGCTCCCACTGCTCCCACTGCTCCTCCTGCTCCCACTGCTCCCACTGCTCCTCCTGCTCTCACTGCTCCTCCTGCTCCCACTGCTCCCACTGCTCCTCCTGCTCCTCCTGCTCCCACTGCTCCCACTGCTCCCACTGCTCCTCTGCTCCTCCTGCTCCCCTGCTCCCACTGCTCCCACTGCTCCTCCTGCTCCTCCTGCTCCCACTGCTCCCACTGCTCCTCCTGCTCCACTGCTCCTCCTGCTCTCCCTCCCCTGCTCCCTGCTCCACTGCTCCTCCTGCTCTCACTGCTCCTCCTGCTCCCACTGCTCCTCCTGCTCCCACTGCTCCCACTGCTCCCACTGCTCCCCCTGCTCCCACTGCTCCTCCTGCTCCTCCTGCTCCCACTGCTCCTCCTGCTCCTCCTGCTCCTCCTGCTCCCACTGCTTCCAGTCAGGTCACTGTGAACTGCTGCTGGCCTCCTTCTCCTCCTTTATGACCACATTAGAAAACAATCTTTTTTTTCTATACAGAGGAGGATGAAGAGGATGAAGAGGGGGAGGAGGAGGAGGGGCGGGGTTATAAATAGAAGGTGGAGAATAAAGCCGGAGTGATTGTGAGGCTCCTCAGAGAGATGAGGGGGGAGGAGGGGGAGGAGGAGGAGGAGGCCGGTGGGGGAGGGGAGAGAGGAACAGAGAGTCGTCGTCACCTCGAGGCTGCAGGAGAAATAAAAGCAGAAGAAAACAGGCAGGTAAGAGATGAACAGGTGAGTGTGAGCAGTTTATTCAGCCTGAACGTCTGAAGGTTCTGGTGTCTCTGTGGTTTTTATTTTTAATTTTAATTTAACTTTACATTTTTTAAAAAAGATTTTTAGTTTCTTCTGTCACAAGTTGAATGTTTTCTATCCTGAAAGTCTGCAGCTCAAAACAAACATGGATGTAAATGAAGTTTACGGATAAATTAATTAATTAATTAATTAATTAATTAATTAATTAATTAATTAATTAATAATAATAATAATAATAATAATAATAATAATGATCTCCACAAATGTGGAAATTTGCTATGTGATCATTTTGTGCAGTTTGAGCTCCAAACACATTTGACTTCTTTGTGAAATATCCCTCAGGTGACCCTCTTCATTTACACATGAAACAGATTTTATTGGGATTTTTATAATTAAAGAATCTTTTTGGTAAAATTACAGAGAACTGAGAGCTGTTTTATTCTCTCTGGAGCAAGTTGCCTTTGATGAATTATACAATTTTTCACTTGTTCATGAAAATTAATTGCAAAAACATCACAACATGCATCACAATCTTTTAGAAAAGCTGCTGTGAAATCAAAGGTTTTAAGCTGCAATGATCCCCAAAAAACCCTGAAAAACCTGCAGGGACTGTTTGTTTGTTTGTTTGTTTGTTTGTTTGTTTCTTTGTTTCTTTGCAGGTGTAAAGACGTGTGTGTCACAGATGTTGTGGAATTAAGACGAGAGTTAAAATTCAACCACTGTTTAAAAATCTAAGAATTAAAAATAAAAATATGGGAGAAATTCCACAAAATCTGAGCCAAACTGCAGAAAATGATCAAATATAAAAGTGCACAGAGGAGGAGGAGGACTGCTGTGATTGGTGGAGCTGATGAGACATGATTGGTCAAAATTCAGAAGAATTGATGAAGATTGATTGAATTTGTGTTTTGACTGATTCTTCACAGCATCATATCATGTAAACGTCACAGATCTGCGATTAAAGACTTAAACTGAAGAACTGAAGTTTTGTCATTAAACGTTAAATAAAATGCTGAATTTATCTCCATGAAAATATAAGATGATACAAAAATTAATTAATTGTTTAGTTTTACAGCCAACCTACTGAAATATGAAAAATAAAACATTTTAAATTCCTGGTTTCAACACTTCTTTTCCACAAAAATGATGATTTGAGTTTAACATTAATGAACAGTGTCTCCTGCTCTGTCACTGAATGCACCCCACAACATTAATAATGGCTGCATTCCATTTAGGTGTTATTGTTATTTTTTATATATTTTTAATATTTTCAGCTGCTGTCTCAGTGGGACACTTAATGGACGAGTTTAGTGGAGTTTTTTTCAGGATGTGTCTGGTGTCACGTTTCCCTCTGAGAATATTTTCTCTTTTATATAAAGTGACTTTCTGCTGGTCGTCATCAGGAGCTGCAGGTTTGATGATGAATCATGTGATTTAGTTGTTTGACAGGATGAAGAAGACGTCTTCATAAATACCTGCAGGTTAGTTTTGCACATGAATATTTGATAATATAAATAAATATCTGAAGTTTAACTGCTGTGAAACTTTAAACTTGTTTGTTTTACATGTTGACTCATTATCTCAGAGTTTTTCTGCAGAGAGATGAAGACAAAGTGAAGCTCCGACACGTCGATAATGAAGCGTTTGTGTGCAGATAAACACGCTGACGGCTCTCTGAATATCTGAACAGCTTCACTAAACTTTAAATCATTAAATGAAGATAACAGTTTTCATTCTGCAGCAGTTTTCTGGGTTTGTGTGTCCAGTTAATCAGCTGCTTTGACTTTGTCTTCTTCTGTGGTACAAAAGTTACAGAACAAAAGAGAACCAAACACAGATTCAGGCTCCAGTCCTGATCTTAAACATTTCTCTCTTTTTTTTGGACCAAGCCTTCATGACGTTTTCCTTTGCAGGTTTCATCAGAAAATTATAGCTGCTGCGCAGCAATGGTCGGGGCCGGGCAATTTTAGGCAAAATTAGGCAATTCTGAGCAACAAGCAGAGTGTAGGAAGATGAAAAAAAAGGTGGCATTCTAATGTGCATTTTACATCAGTTGAGGCTTGAACTCACAATTTCTGGCACAAGAGACTCTGCATATTGACTGATAGCTAAGCCAAATAAACAGGGAAAAGAGACAAGGGATAACAGGGAAACATGTTGATAAAGAGTATTTGTCTCTTCCCAAAACTCCCTGAATCATAATTATTTTAACCTTAGTAGTCTCTAATCCACATAGCATGATACCTGAACATAAGGCTTTCACATTTGAAAGTCCTCCTGCCTTAGCTGAGGCTCGAACTCACGACTTCTGACACTGAAGTCCGTCTTTTATCTCACTGAGCTAATTGGCAAGTGACAGTTCATGGTTGGCTTCACAAATTGACTAAGCCAAGGATCAGGGTGCCAGGCAGCAGCCATCCATGCCATGGAAAAGAACATTTCAAAGTGAAAGTTCCAAAGCTGTAGCACATATGGTTGGATTTGTTGTGAATTTTCAAAGTTTTGAAATTTAGAGGCTTGCTGTAGCGCCACCATCAGGACTATTGTCTTGTGTTTCCAGTTGAGGACATCTGGCATGGGACTGGACCTTTGTGAAAAGTTTGGGTAGATTTCTCATATGGAAATGTTGTACAAGCTGAGGCTTGAACTCACAACCTTCAACACCAAGAACCATCCTCTATCTCACTGAGCTAATTGGCAAATGGAAACACCACTTGTAGCTTCACAAATTGACTAAGCCAGTCACCTGTGTGCAAGACAGCAGCTGTTAGCGTGTAAAGGCAGATTTCAAAT
Source organism: Lutjanus argentimaculatus (assembly GCA_034769285.1). Lineage (NCBI taxonomy): Eukaryota > Metazoa > Chordata > Actinopteri > Lutjaniformes > Lutjanidae > Lutjanus > Lutjanus argentimaculatus. The sequence continues at coordinate 12,918,698 of JAWZSL010000005.1, read as the reverse complement.
GGCTGTCAAAAATTCAGTTATTGAGACAAAAATCCCAAAATACACAAATTGCATCTAGACAGCATGGAGATGTTGGTCATTAGTTTTTAACAATGATTTATTGGCTCCAAAAGTGAAAAACTGATGTTTAAAAATGACATTTTTGCATTGACTCCAATTGTTCGCATGAAAGTGAAATTCAAAATGCTGTAAAAAATTCAGTTTTTGAGATAAAATTCTGATATTTTCCAAACATCATCTACCATGACTCCAAAAAATTTTTTTTCATGAACATTGAAAATGTATTTAGCAAGAATTTGCAAGTATATGTTTATAATACCGTATACAGTCAAACATTTTGATGCACTGTAGGCTCAATTTTTGATAAATCAAAAATCTGTGTGGATCGTTTGTGTAGGACAGTCTGAAGATGCTCTGTAGCAAGTTTGGTGTCAATTGAACAAAAATTGTGGGAGGAGATAGGTTTAATAAGTTTTACAGTTTTTGAAAAAAAACAGAGTGATGGACTTCATAATTTGCAATAGGTTTAAATGTACAAAAGTTTCTTCAGTATTGGGGCTACATTGTGGTGAAAGTTGTAAATCTGTAGCACATATGGTTGATTTATTATGAATTTTCAAAATTTTGAACTTTAGAGGCTTGCTGTAGCGCCACCATCAGGACTATTGGCCTGTTTTTGCAGCTGAGGCAATCTGACATGGGACTGGACCTTTGTGCAAAGTTTGGTCCTTTTTCATGCATGGGAAGTAGGATTTCCTCGGAAGAAGAAGAAGAAGAAGGAAAGAAAGAAAGAAAGAAAGAAAGAAAAAGAAAGAAAGAACATGCAGGATTACAATAGGGTCCTGGCAGCTTAGGCTGCCCGGCCCCTAATAAATTGCTGCTTCCTCTCCTGCAGTGTTCTGATCTGACTGACAGTCTGCAGTCACATGTAGTCTGACACAGAACAACTGAAGCAGCAGGAGACTCTGCAGGTGCAGCTGATCACTGATCAATACTGCTGATTAAACACACATGAAGCTGATTACCAGCAGAGGACTGAACTACGAAAGAAGCTCAACACACTCGGACTTCCTCTGCACCAAAAACCTAAAACCCCGTCTGTCAGACCGTCGAGCAGAAATGGAAGAAAAGGACTCGGGAGTTTAACAGGAGCAGACGTGAGAGTTTACTGAAAAAATACAAAACACAAAACTTATGGTGCCAACAAAAGGTAACAAACAAATCCAAAAGTAAAGACCTCAAAATCAAAGTCCAGAATCCAAAATCCACAGACCAAGAACAAGAGTCATAAGACACATTTTTCTAAGTTTCTAAACGTAAAAGTTTAAATATAGTCGGTGTTACATGTACTCTTTGATTACAGTTCAATTTAAATATTTTCAGTGTTTCAAAACTTTCAAAGTTTCAAAACTTTCTCAAAGTTTTGAGAGTTTGAGTTTGATTCACAACTCAAACTGAAGACAAACACCTTGAAATGTTTTTGTTTTTTTACAGGACAGAACTGATTCATCTTAAGAATAAAAAACATTTATTTCATGTTCAGTGAAACTTTAATGTTTAAGTTTTAAACAATGAATTAATGTGATCATTTAGTTTCACAGCGAATCAGTGAATATTCTCATTGTGTTTTTATATCAGCTGATTTATTAAAATCAAAATGTAATAAACACTTTTCTCTGAACAGGGACGAAGCTGAAGACTGACTGACCAATCAGAGAGCAGCTCAGGTGTGATGACATCAGGTGTGGACTGAGCAGGAAACAGAACTTAATTTAATAGTCATTTATTTTACTCTGGTTACTCGGGTTCTTTCGTTCTTTATGTTCTGACTCTTTGTGTCTCTGCTTTGTTCTTATTTCAGAGGTTTTTTCTTTTTTGTGGTTGAAGTTTCCTCTGAAGGACACAAACAGAAACAGAAACCTTGGACAGATTCACTTCAGAGACACGAGAGAAAAGAAAATATTCAGCAGAGAATAAAAGCAGCTCGCAGGAGTTTCATTGGATGTTTGATTAGTTTTTTCCAGGCGAGGATTCAGACTCTGATAATAAAAACTTCATTTTCTTTCTTATCCTAAACGTTAACGTGTGTTTTTACTGGATCTCATCAGCTGCTTTTTGTTCTCTGATGGAGAAAATGAATCATTATTTAAAGACAAAGTCACAGCTCATATGAAACGCGTTTATGATGTTTTAGTTGTCATGGTAACAGTTTGTCTCTGATCATCGGTCATCACCATCAAAAGAGCAAAAAACTGAAATAATTGAACATATTTTAATATAATTAAACTGTTGTTGTTGGGTCATATTATTGTTTGCTGCACACACAGAAAGACACGCCTTAGCAACCACCCAGAGTAACCATGGCAACCATCATAGCAACAACCTGGAGAGGCCTAACAACCACCTGGTAACAATGTAGTGACCAGTAACAACACAACATTCACCTGGTAACCAGTGAAATACAAACTCCACAGAAGCAGCGGGATTTTAGGAAAAAATCACGATTTTGGACAAAAATGTTGTAGATTAAAGACAACATCCATTTTCTTTACATTTCTACTTTGGCTCAGCCTCCAAAATTTAGACTTTTGGAGAAGAATTCCCCTGAAGAACGAGCTCGACTGGGACATTTCTGCCTGAGCACCGACCTCGATGAAGAACTTTTTATCATTTCAGCTCTGAGCGTCTCCTCATTCGATGCTTCAGAATCCAGACCAGACTTCTGGTGCAACTTCAGCCATTTAGAACCAACAGATGTTCTTCAAAACACACACGTCAGGTGTGCAGCGGTGGAAGTAACTAATTACAAATACTCACTGTAGTTAAGTAGCCTCCTGCTGGTTAGTTCACTCGGACTGTTCCTGTACCTGCTTCTGGATCCTCCTGCTCCTCTCTGGTACCGTCACCTTTATTCAGACTGAGCTGTGTTTGTGTTGTGTCTGTGTTTGTGTTTCGTCTGTTCTCGGGTTCAGTTCGACCGCTGAACGAACCGGAGACTCTGAAGTGATTCATAGTTTGAGTGTCTGAGTCTGACAGTAAAAGTCTTTGCCAGATGTTCTCCTGTGTGCTGCAGCTGGTTCTCACCACCACCTGCAACAGAAACACATTTTCAGAGTGGTTCTGTTTTGTGGAGAACTTGTCTAAAGAACCTCGTGTGTCAGATACTTTTTATGAGTCAATAAAAATTTATTTATCAAAAAGTTACAAACATTTAAAATGGTCATACACATTTGTCAAATGTAATCTGAGCTGATTGTAGTTACTTCATTTTGTAATCTGATTATGTAATCCTGATTACATGTAATCCATTACTAATTCATCTGATTCATCATTTCATCTCCTGTTTTCAGTCTCATTTGTTCACCTTCTTAAGGTCTCCATTCTTTCATTGTTTCACCCTTTATTACATTTCAGGAATGTTTCTGTCAGACTGAAGACAGATGTGAACAACATCTGGTGAAGATTCATTTACATGAATCCATTTTGCTCCTAATGAGCATCATTTGGCTCAAATCCAGCTGTGATTGGATGTTTGTAACAGTTTAGCAGCTGACAGGTTTGTTATCAGGAGTCAGTGTGAAGAATAAACCAGCTGATAACATCTGTGTGAGGAAGAAGAACACATATTCATTTTAGTTTCTGCTGCTTCAAACCTTCATTAAATAAATAAATATGAATGTCTGTTGTGATTTTAAGGTCATTGTAAAGTTTTCCAGGTCATCCAAGGACTCTGTCTCCTGTCTGTGTCTAGGTGTGTCTGTGTGTGTCTGCGTGTTTCTGTGTGTCTGTGTGTGTCTGTGTGTGTTTGTGTGTTTCTGTGTGTCTGTGTGTGTCTGTGTGTGTCTGTGTGTTTCTGTGTGTCTGTGTGTGTCTGTGTGTGTCTGTGTGTGTCCGTGTGTGTCTGTGTGTCTCTGTGTGTGTCTGTGTGTCTCTGTGTGTCTGTGTGCCTCTGTGTGTCTGTTTGTTGGACAGTGGGTCAATTTCCTGCAGCTCAGCGAACGTTCTGCTTCAAATCAAAGATCTCAGCAGGGATTGGATAATGAGTTCTCTCCCAGCATGCAACAGTGACAGGAAACAGTCCAGAACTGGCAGGAAGGAGTGACAGGTGGAGGACTGCAGGTGGAGCATGGGGTGGTGGAGACGCAGCCAGGATGGACGACGTGACGGAGACAAAGAGAAACCGGAGAAACAAACTGGGAGACGACAGCAGAGCAACATGGGAAGCAACTGGAGCAATGCAACCACAGAGAGCAACGCAGGCAGAGCAACACAGGCAGAGCAACATGATGGTGACAGAGTGATGAGAGTGATGAGAGTGATCAGAGAGTGATCAGAGTGGTGAGAGTGATAAGAGTGATGAGAGTGATGAGAGAGTGATGAGAGTGATGAGAGAGTGATGAGAGTGATGAGATTGATAAGAGTAATGAGAGTGATGAGAGTGATGAGAGTGATGAGAGAGTGATGAGAGTGATGAGAGAGTGATGAGAGTGACGAGAGAGTGATTAGTGATCAGAGAGTGATGAGAGAGAGATCAGAGTGATCAGAGTGATGAGAGAGTGATGAGAGTGATGAGTGATGAGAGAGAGATCAGAGTGATGAGAGTGGTCAGAGAGTGATCAGAGTGGTGAGAGTGATGAGAGTGATCAGAGAGTGGTGAGAGTGATGAGAGAGTGATGAGAGTGATGAGTGTGATCAGAGAGTGATGAGAGAGTGATGAGAGTGATGAGAGAGTGATGAGAGTGATGAGATTGATAAGAGTAATGAGAGTGATGAGAGTGATGAGAGTGATGAGAGAGTGATGAGAGTGATGAGAGAGTGATGAGAGTGACGAGAGAGTGATTAGTGATCAGAGAGTGATGAGAGAGAGATCAGAGTGATCAGAGTGATGAGAGAGTGATGAGAGTGATGAGTGATGAGAGAGAGATCAGAGTGATGTAGAGTGGTCAGAGAGTGATCAGAGTGGTGAGAGTGATGAGAGTGATCAGAGAGTGGTGAGAGTGATGAGAGAGTGATGAGAGTGATGAGTGTGATCAGAGAGTGATGAGAGTGATAAGAGTGATGAGAGTGATCAGAGAGTGACGAGAGTGATGAGAGTAATGAGAGAGAGATCAGAGTGATGAGAGTGATGAGAGAGTGATGAGAGTGACGAGAGAGTGATGAGAGTGATAAGAGTGATGAGAGTGATCAGAGAGTGATGAGAGTGATGAAAGTGATGAGAGTGATGAAAGTGATGAGAGTGATGAGAGAGAGAGATCAGAGTGATTAGAGTGATGAGAGAGATCAGAGTGATTAGAGTGATGAGAGTGATGAGAGAGAAATCAGAGTGATGAGAGTGATGAGAGAGAGATCAGAGTGATGAGAAAGTGATGAGAGTGATGAGAGAGTGATGAGAGAGTGATGAGAGAGATAGAGGAGAGTGATGAGAGTGATGAGAGAGTGATGAGAGTGATGAGTGTGATGAGAGAGATGAGAGTGATGAGAGAGTGATGAGAGTGATAAGAGTGATGAGAGAGTGATGAGAGTGATGAGTGTGATGAGAGTGATGAGAGAGTGATGAGAGTGATGAGAGTGATTAGAGTGATGAGAGTGATCAGAGTGATCAGAGTGATGAGAGAGTGATGAGAGTGATGAGAGTGATGAGAGAGTGATGAGAGTGATGAGAGTGATTAGAGTGATGAGAGTGATCAGAGTGATGAGAGAGTGATGAGAGTGATCAGAGTGATCAGAGTGATGAGAGAGTGATGAGAGTGATGACAGTGATGAGAGAGTCAGCTGACGTCTGAAGCAGGAACAGAGAGCCGTCTGGAGGGAGCAGCTCTGTCTGCTGACTCACTGGAGTTTTTGTTCTAAATGACAGACATCTGTTGATGTTGCAGAACACTTGGTTATATTAAAAACGCAGCTTCTCTCACCAGAACACTTTTATAATGATGGATTTCTTCATGTAACTTTGCTGGTGACATTTTGACTGAGCAGGAAAATCACAGGTGAACCTGAGAACATTAAAGATGGTGGACTGATCCTCCGACTTTGTTTTGTCTGACGGAGACAAATAAAGACATCAGAGCATCATAGTGAATGAGACAACAGGATGTTTGTACAGTTAAAGAGCAGGTCTGTTTTTTTTTTAAAGTTGTGTTCCTTTATGAATTCATGTTTGTACATGATGACGTTGCTGAGAGGTACAACATCCTGCGACATGGCTGCCTTCAGTCGAGATGCTGTGAAACCAGGAGCAAAATAATCGATTATCAGTGGTTCGTGGACGCAGACGTGTGTCCTCACAGTTATTTGGACCAGATTTCAACACAGAGGAGACACACAAACAGGAGCCTGGACGCCTCATCACATCACGGTGGGATTTGTTGGTGAGGTCAAAGTGACGAGGACACCAAAGGACACTCTGGTTGTATGTGGATGGGTCTGTACACATATTTTTATTTTATGATATTGGAGAGACATGTTCACTGCAGCAGTGTTGAGGAGTGTGATTGTTGCACAAATGAAGGATGATAAATATTATTATTATTATTATTATTATTATTAATTATTATTATTTAAGGTCTGCTGGGCAAGTTATCAGAGCTGGAACCTGCGTCAGCGCTTCCTGCTCACAGCTGAGTGAGAAAAGGTTCCGTTTGAAGAATCATCAAATATATTCAGCTGGTTAAAAAGCTGTGCAGAAGATTCACTATGAAGAGATGCTCCTTCACAATAATCACAAAATTCATCTTCAGAGTTTCAAGGTAAATCAAGGTTATTCATAAAGAACCATTCAGACTCAACTCAGGAAATTCACAGAACTCATATGTCCTTTGTCCTCCATCACTCTACCTCCCAATATATATATATTTATAGTTTTTAAATGGATTTATATTTAAAACTCATCATCCAACAGACTGAAACACACAAACTCTTCTTTGTTGCCTGAACAAGATGTTTTTTAAATTAAATTAGAACCATAATCCTCCTGTCACAAAGCACAAGCACAGTGTGTTCATGTGTTCACAGGAGTGGAAGTAACTAACTACAAATACTCAAATTACAGGTTATGTTAATGATTAATCATTAATTGATTAATTATCATTAAGAATTTAACCAATTAAAAATGTATTGATCAGCTGTCATGGAAGTAACTGCGTATTTTGTCCGACAAAATTTAAAAATCTGATTTATTCAATAACGAAAATTAAACTTTGATCTAAAATGAAAAAAAAGAGGAAAAAGAAACTTGCTTTGTAAAAGTTTTCAACTGTTTGTTGAGGAAAACACAAAGACTGCAGCCCTGCTCAGAGAGGCTGAGACATCAAAGTAACTAATACTCTGAGTACTTTGTGACAAATACTTTGTACTTTTACTTAAGTGTATTTCTAACATCAATACTTTAACTTGTAATTGAGTAATATTTTAACAGTACTTGTACTTGAGTACAGATTCTTTCTTTTCATGGTTGTAAGTTGTTGTTTTTTATTAAGTGTTTCCTCAGACTTCCTGTCTGTGATTCACATGTTGTGATGTAAGTGAAGAACAGAGAACGTGCAGTGACTGATGGTTCAGAACGTGTCCTTTTGTTCTTGCAGGAATAAAAGAAGTGTCCTGATGTGGGGAACCACAGTGGAACCGAGTTTTTCTAACATTATTCACTCAAAGCAGGTTTCTGAACGCTCAAAGACAGACAGGAGTCAGAAGTTTCTGATCTGATAAAATTCAGTCAGCAGCAGGCGGAGAGATCAGAGTGACCCGCCTCTGTTCAGTCCTAACGAGAGAGCGTCATCACTCTCTGATTGGCTGAGAGGAGAATCATTATTCAGGAATCAGGACTGAAACCTGCACCACAGGTGATCTGAATAATAACCAATCAAAGAGCATTCAGGTACAAATGAACTGAGAGAAGAGAAAATGATTCATGTGTGTAAGTTCTGAGAGGAGAAAGAGAAAAAAAAGGTGATAAAAATTCAGATCCTTTCCCGTGTGCAGCGAACAGCAGCAGAGTAAATGAATCAATACGATCATAGATTCATGCAGCTGCAGTCGGATCAATAATCAGATCAGAGCTTCAGTCAGCAGATCACAGATCACTGGTCTCAGTTCAGCCATAAACACGTCATGTTTTAGTTCCACGTGCAACAAAATGATGATGATTAGAAAGTCTGTAATTTGTGTCAAATGAAGAAGAAGAAGTTTTCAGTCTCAGAGCTTCAAATATCATCATATTGATTGATACTGATCAAATATTTCTGTCTTCAATTGATCTGAAATCATGAAAGTACAAACAGCAGAAAATGAAGATTTCAACTTTCCTCTCAGATCCTTCAGAGTCACTGGTTTATGAATTCATATCCTGACGGTGCAGTGAACAGAGTGATGTTACCTGAGGCTGAAGTCAGTAAAATAATCTGTGTGACAGATTCACCGTGACGACTCAGTTAGAGGTTCAGTCAACCAATCAGAGCCTGAGGAGCTCACAGTTTAACTGCAGCGTGAAGTTTATTCAGGTTCATGTGTTTATGGGAACTTTTCTTTTTTTAAGTCTGTGCTGAATCAATGAATTCATACAAAGTTTCTGAC
>JAWZSL010000005.1:12835130-12907630 GCA_034769285.1 Lutjanus argentimaculatus | reverse complement strand
ATTTTGTCCAACCGTTCTTGAGATGAGAACGAGACAGACGTGAGGTCACAGTGACCTTGAGACATGACGCCTCTGACCATCACTCACCAGCACCGAGTGATAAAAGGACACAAGGTTTATTCTGACTCTCTGTGCTTTATTTTGCTCCAAAAGATGAACAATGAACATAATCCAGACATTATTATATTTCTTATGTAACATAACAGCTAATTCAAATGAGCCACAATCATCATAAAGAAGAAGTTCTCCTGCTCGGATTAAACCAACCTGAGCTGCTTCTCGTCACAACACGACCTCCTCGTTTCATCCTGCACGAAAGTCACAGAACAACAAACAAACCAACTGACATCAGCGGCAGAAATAATTCATCCTGGAGGCCACAAGTCAAATGTTTATCTTCCACAACACTGATGCTCGCTCGCGGTCCAATCCTGCACAGTTCCATGTTTCCAAATTTCTGAAATTAAATTTGGGGATTAGCAGAGGAAATAGGATTATGATGTTACATCACAGATAGAGAAATCCCCCCTCCCTCTGCACCCAAACAACCAACAAGCCGCCTGTCAGTCAGAGCCGGAAGACAAAAACAGACAACTGACAGACAGCATGGCCGGGGGGGACGGAACGGGAGACTCAGAGCTGAGAGGAAGACTACAGAAGAAGAGTTTCAGAGGTGTATCAGATCAAATGATGTCTGTTCACTGCAGCAATGTTTCCAGGATTCTGCTGTTGGTCAACTTTACTGCTGAATGAGCTCAAATCCTCCAAAATATTTCAGGTCAAAAAGAAAAAGATTATGAAGTATGGAACCCCCAAAAAACCTGGGAAAAAAACTACAAAATTCCTCACTGTGGATCATATTTGTTGTGCAAAATATCATTAAACCTGTGAACAATATCATGTTCAAGGTTGGTGAGAACAGAGAGTGTGAGCAAGATTCTGACTTGTTCCACAACAATGCAAACAAAATATAACATGTGCAAACAAGATCCATCACATGTGCAGCTCAAATATTACTGTGTACATACATGTTATTATCTCACAGGAACAAAAAAATTAATAAAACAAAATAAGTTGTGCAACAAGAGAATAACTTTTGTTTTGAGCTGCTAGGATGTAATAACTTCATTAAACAATGGTGTCCTGTGGACATGTCCTTCATCCCTTCTTTTCTTCACTGTTTCTCTCTTTCCTTTCTCTTCATCCTTCCTTTGTTTTCTTCAGTTCTGCCCTCATATTTGTCTTATTTGTATTTTTATATCCGACTGATCTGACAGCATGAAGCTCCATTAACGTGGAGATGTGAGGTTTGATGTTTCCTGCTGACCTGCAGTGGAACAGGAAACGTTCTTCTTCAGTGTGAAACATGTGACAGCAGGTCAGAACATGTTCCTGAACCAAGTGACAGCAGGACACTGATCTGAGCCGACAGCATCAACACTAAAAACTTCATTCATGTAAATAAATGAGGGCAGCAATCAGATGGAGAGTGCTCCACCCTGTCTCCTCCTCCCTCATCATCCATCACCACGACCATCCCTCCATCTCTGACAGACGCTCATCACTCTGCGTCTCTGCGCTCGTCAAACCGTCACTCCGCCTTTCACAGGACGACACACGGCTGTAAATCTGCACACAAACACACTGTGAGGAGCATAAATCTGACCTGGAGCCCTCCTCCACCTCCTCCACCTCCTCCACCTCTGACCCGCTGCTGCAGGAAGTGAAAACCTGCTGATCCCGGAGGATCTGTGAGGATCGGTGAAGTCTTCTGATGGGATCAGTTATCAGAGGCTGCAGCTGCTGTGATTATCATGGTTTCTATTTGAGTCAGCTTTATTCTTGGATTAGGACTCATCGCTCTAATTCCATCTCTTTCTTTCTCTCATATCTTTATCCTAAAGACGGGAATGGAACTGGTCCAGATCTGTCCCACTGGTCACCTCTTCATTAAAGGTACATTCCTGCTAATCTCAGGAGGAATCTGAATCATTCTGGTCAGTCGGACTTTTACTTTAATGACACTTGTAGGTAAAAAAAAACCAAAACTCTCCTACACAAGAACAAAAATCTATACATAAAGATCAAAGTTCCTGATCGTCTTTAGATTTTAATGACTCCATCATCCATCGTGATTGGCTGACGTTCTACCCAGAACTATTTGCTTCTCAAGAACCCTTCTCTGAAGAAAGGGTTCCTCTTGTTACTAAAGGTTCTATTAAAAACCTTGAGTTAGTTGTGTTCAGACGAACAGATCTCAGACTGCTTCTACATTTCTTAATAAGATGGCGATAACTTCATGACTCACCTGAACTGAACTCAACCATTTTTCATTTCAAAAATAAAAGATGAGAGCTCGTTGTTTATGAACTAACTGCATTTTTCCACCAATAAAAACGGTTTTACAAGGCTTTTAATGTGAAGGGTCTGATGTATTGATTGATCAGATGTTGATTTGTTGTCTCTTAAAACTTTGACCTTTGACATTTTATGATTGATCCACAGAGGAAGAGGAAGCATTTTTATGATGAAGTGAGCGTTTTACAGACGTGTTAAAATCCAACATGGAGGCTTTCTGCTGCTGTTTGTCTTCTGACTCTCTTTATTTTTCTCTCAGTCCTCCTTCAGAAAGTCTTTTCATCAGCAGCTCCTCTGAGACTGAAATCTGTGTTTGAGAAGGTCACTGATGTTTCATAGAGAAAAGCAACGTAAACATGAGAGTTTGTTTCAGCAGATATGATGATAAAATCTTCATGTTTAATTCAACACAATAATCAGAGATGATAACAGACGCAGAATGAAACTAGATGAAGAGAAATCTTCTCCTTCATGATAATTTGATTTCTGTTGAAGAAACTGACATGATGACGTCAGACATTTATCACATTTTGATTGGCTGATGAGAGAGCAGATGTTGTGTGTAAATGTTTCTGATTGGTGTTTTTATTCTGCAGAGTTTTATGGAAACATGAGACATGAAGAACGACTTTATTAGCTTCATCTTCAGTTTTTTGTACCTTTAGTCGCGTTGAGTCGCTGCTGACGAACACATTTCCTCATTCTGCTTCTTCATAATAAAAGCTTTTAAATAATGAAATAATGGGGGACTTTTAGTTTGTAGAAAATGACTGACCATTTTACAGCCGCTCAGCTAAAGACAAGGCTTCATCAGTTAAAAACACCTTCAAGTGTGTGTAACTCTGTCAAACTGAGTCAAACCGAGTCAAACCGAGTCAAACTGAGTCAAACCGAGTCAAACCGAGTCAAACCGAGTCAAACGGAGTCACCACATCTGGATGAAAACGGGGCAAAAGAGTGTCAGAAGTTACAGACGGAGGCGACAAGCCTACATCGTTTCCACCAAAAGGGCTGAAGATGATTGTGTCCACCTGGGTGTCACATTTCCATCACTGCTGATAAACACCTGTGACTCCTGCAGGCTCATGTGACCCGGGAATGAATGCCGATTGTACCATTTCACACTGAGAAGAAAAGCCAGATGTTAGTGGGTGTTAATGGGGCTTTTGTCTCCATGTCCTGCCCCCCCCACCCCCCGACCTGCAGTTACCCCTGTGTTCCCATCATCACCTGACCTCACTGCATGTACACCAGCTCAGTCCCTGTCAGATCAGCTGTTTGTTCTGACTGTTTTCTCCTGTTTTTGACGAGTAAATGTGAACTTTTATCCGTCTGTTTGTCTCTGAGGACGTCAAATGGAACAATAAATGAATCAGAAGTCTTCTGTGTGTTTGACAGAGACGGAGAGAACAGCCTGTTTCCTTTAATTAAATCAAACTGAAGGAGATGTAAGTGCAGAAGAGAAACAGTTGTCTCTGTGTGTGAAGAACGTTCTGAAGGAGCAGGAAGTCTTTTTGTGTCTCTGATTTGAACAAACAGCAGCAGAGATGATGATAATGAGTCATGAGTCTGTGAGCAGCTCGGCCCACTCGCTCCTCTTCACACACGGCGCTCGTCAGAGGTGTGAAGGCGACTCGAGCCGATTAATTAACGTTCAGCAGCAGCAGCTTCACCTCCACACCTTCTCCTTCCTACGCTAAATATAGAGGAGAAGAAGAAGTGGAGAAAAGAAGGAAGGAGAAGAAGAAGAACCCGTCACAAGAAAACACGTCCAAAGTCTGATCCTGTTTAAATCTGCCTCTTATCAACGCTCTGTGTGTGTGTGTGTGTGTGTGTGTGTGTGTGTGTGTGTGCGCGTGTCTGCGTCACGAGACGTCCCACGTCTCCTCCTGTGCTCCCACAATCCTTTGTTGTAGCTGACAGATGGTGATAATCAGTATTGTCCCCGAGAGACGAGAGGACGTCCCGTTTATTATCAAACGACACGCTTCAACGCACACACACAGAAACACACACAAATACACACACACACACACACACAAATAAACACACACATATACACACAAATACACACACGAACAACACAACCATCAACATCAAAAGCTCTGAAAAACACACAATGACGCACAAACTTTATTTAAACAGCTCAGGATGACAGTTTTTACAGTGTGAACAGCAGATGACACAGTTTCATCCATCACGTTTTTTATGAAACAAACAAACACAACAGAGAATATTTATAAAAGAAAGATTTAAAGGAAAAAAGAGCAAACAAACAGTAGAAACTCAGCAGATTTAAAAGATTTTTACTTGTGCAGGATTATAAAAATGTTCCATCTTCAGGAAAAGTGGAGGCAGTTCATGTATTTAAGATTGATTATGGGGTTCTTGATGATTTCTTGCATTGATGTTGACGTTACAACTTCTAGCACTGACATTGACGTTCTTTATGATTTTTAGTAATTTTTAGTTTTGATATTGACGTTCTGTCATATATCAAGGTTCTAGATGATTTTTAGGGTTGATAATGAGACTCCTGACAACCTTTAGTGTTGATATCAGGGTTCTTCATATTTTGTACATGAACACGTTTCTTTGCTGAGACATGAATCCTTTGAGTTCATCTATAATTTTTAGGTGATAGTTTGCTGATTTTGATGTGGGTTTGGAAAGTTTGGCCTGAGTCCAGAACAGAAGATTCCTGACATGTTTCAAATATTAAAGCTTGAAGGTGCAGACTAACATTTGATTGTTTCTTTTTTGGACCAAAAACAATTATTTTATCCTGAAGAACTGATGACTCATCCAGTCATGTTCCATATTCATCCCGGTTTATTGTTCTGTAAATGTGAGCATCATCTGCATATAAAAGTAACAGTACCGTTGGATGAGGAGTCACATGACACAGAGTCTGAATCACATCACAGTACAAACCCTGCTGTGCAACTTTAATCACTAAACTATGTGTTTTATGTTTATTTTGATCATTATTACCTGATATAAAATCAGACTGGTGTGTGTTTGGCTGCAGATTTGTGGTGATGTGTTTGATGTTGTGACTCTCTGAACATCCAGACATGGTGAACGTTTCCTGAGCTGAATCTTTTCCTGAGATCTAGTTTAACTGTGGCTGGAACAGCTGTTTCAGAACTACCACTTCATGCTTGGTATTTATTATTTAAATTTGAATTGAAGCTACAAAATATTGAACCAAAGGTGCAGTGCACGCTTTTGCACTGTGAAACACCTTCAGGAACACAAACTGAAAAAGTGCGATGGTTGAATCTCTTGAGGAAAACATCTGATTGTAAGTTTCAGATTAAAATCCTTCTATCTAAATGCTTCTGCAGGTGGTGGAAGATTATTTAACAACCTGAACACCACCGTCTCACCTCCACGATGAGCAGGAAGTGTTGACTTGTGTAACGCTGCTGTTTGTGCTGACAGAGGCCAGCCGACTGCGATACCATCAGCTGTGAAACATGTCCGACTGCAGCTCATTTCCTCTTATCAGCTGACTGAAAACCGTCAGATCCCAGAGATCCTCCGAGCTGATTATTAAAGCTCCGAACTTCAGACAGCTGAAGGATTGAGTCTGTATCTGCTGCAGAACAAAACTATAAAAAACTCCAGACATTCTCTCAATTTAAAGGACTCCAGCTGATGAGGTTTTATTTCTGTCAAAGTAAAGATGGTTTGTTGGAAGAAAAGTAAAAAAGGTAAAAATCTTTTTCCATAAAATTTTATTTATTTAGCAGGTATGAATGACTTAATGTAAATACATTTAATGTGACGATTTTTCATGTTTATTTGTGACAATCTTGATGTAAAAAGAACATTTAGAGCCTGAATCTCCTGAAATGAAGCAAAAACAAAGATGAAAACTGGTCTGAAGGAAGCTTTAGGAAAACAACCAAGAGTTCTCTGTTCCTCTGGGATCATGTGAACCTCAAACCTTCATCTCGAAAAAAAAGTGCAACAACAAAAAACAACAAAATCAAAAAGATGAAGAAGGAGGGGGACAACAACAACAACAACAAGATCAAGAAAAACAGAAAGAGAAACTAGAACAATAGCAAGATCAACAACAAGAACAAGATAAAGAACAAGGTCAAGACAAAGACAAGATCAACAGCAAGAACAAGAAGATTAGGAAGAAGAACAAGAACAAGTTGAAGAACAACAATAACAAGAACAACAAGATGAAGAAGAAAAACAAGATCAAGACAAAATGAGGATCAAGAAACAGAGTCGAGAAAGAGAACAACAAGATCCAGAGGAAGGAGAACAACAAGAGTGAAACCAGGTGAAAGTTTTATTTATTTTAATGAGTGAGGACACAGCTGGTCTGACCAATCAGTGAGCAGGAGACATTGTAGACCACAGACTTTATTCATTTAAATCATTTATTCATTAAAAGGCAATAAAAAGGAATTTTCTGCTTTTCTTTCTCTTTTCTTCCTGTAAACCTCTGAAACTTCAGCTTTATTTCTGTAACATTTTTTGGTCTAAATTATTAAAGAAACAATCATAAATGAATATAATCATAATAGTTTGAGCTGCTGGTATTTCTGTGAGTCATGTCTGTGTCTGTGTGCAGATGCTTCTTGTTTTTTAAATTTCATCGTCTTTGTGTCTCTTTGTGGACGTCTCTCCGTCTCCAGAGTGTCTCTGCTGATAAAAACAGAGACGTCTGAATCCTCCATCTTGAAGAAAGAGCAGAGATTAGAGGATGAAGAGGAGGCAGAGTTTGGATGATTTGAATAAAAAACTATCAAAGAGTCAAATAAAACTCTCAGACTCTGAGATATGATCCCATATTTATCTGTGAATCAACAGTCGACTCCAGCTTTAACGTTCACTTTCATTCAGCCTCCAGACTGTTTCTGTACAAAACTGTTGTGATGTCCTGTGTGACATCATCATCTCCTCACCATCATACTGTTCTAATGCCTCCGTCATCATCGATCATGAGCCCACAGAACAATGTGAATCTCATCTCAACATCTGGACCAGAACGAGTTGTGACTTTTATCATTTCTGAGTCTTTTCTTCAGAAACACTACACACGAAGAACTGTTTAGGCTGGAAAAGGTTCTGTGCAGCTGAATCAGGTGAACAAACAGAAAACTTAAAAGTGAAATAAGAGATGAACCTCACTGACTGATCTGCAGCCTGTGCGAATAGACCAAAGTTTCTGCTTTCTCTCAAAAAACGTCCAAACTCAGACCAGGAAAAAATCTGGATTTCTTGCCAACAGTTTGTCAAAATCACTAGAAAACTTGTTGTTGGGGTCTCAAAAATACTTTGAAGAAAGTAGTAACATCAAGAAACTCAAGTTAGCCTCCAGAAACCAACTGATTTCAGCTCCCCGGTGTTCTGTGGCTGAGACACCACCTAAAGTTTTCCAAAAGAACTTCCCACGGGACCTGGAAATAATGGTGTCACGCCCAAATATCTGAATATGAGTCTATGCAAATATACTGGTGTGATGTTTCAGACATACATTGCCATATGCAATTCTATGCTGTTTTATTGGACGTATTTTGTCTCATGTGATTCTGTTGCTGTCCATGTATCAGTACTTTGTATTCACTCATTTTCCAACACAGAAACAAATTGTTTACCTTGTGAGGCGGCTGAATTCACAAGATCACACGAGAATCCATTGTGTCAAGCTTCAAGTTATCTGTTTAGGTCTGCACCAAAAGTGGTGCAGCCAATCGGCGTCCTAGGAGGGACCACAGGCAGCTGTGGGCGTGGTTTCAGGTGCACCGACAGCAGGAAGCGTTCATGGAAACGACTCATCTGGAATAAACAACGGCAGCTCCTGAAGAGGTTAGCATAGATACTGTGATCTTCAACAGGAGTTTGATCTGATTGGTTGAGGTTGGTTGTGATTGATAGATGGTTCATCCAATCACCTGCTTGGTAAAATACATACGTTAGTTAGTGAAGCATGTAAGTTAACTAATGGAACCACTCAGATCACAGAGAGAAGCTGATAAATCAAAGGTGATGATTTGTAAAGATTTTCATCATTATAGCTTCACAAAGTATTCATCACCTGTCTCACCTGAGTCAGTCTGCAACAAACCCAAACTTCTTTCAAACAAAACTTCCTCCATCACACACACATTATGCAGAGTGTGCAGCAGCAGCGGCGGCGGCGGCGGAGCTCTGAGAGCTTCAGGTGTGAACCGTGTAATGAGCGTCGGTGTCACAGGTGATGTTGAACATGATTTCATGAATTCATAACGAGCTGATTGATCTCTGAACAAACATTCAGTTGACGAGTCGGAGCGTGAGGTCGAGACAAAAACCAGAAAAACACACAGACCTGATCCAGATCACTACTCATCTTTTAATCAGATCTTTTCTATTAACCACGACGCGTGAGCTGTGACTCCTCCTCTCCTCCTCCTCCTCCTCCTCCTCCTCCTCCTCCTCCTCTCTGTCTGTCATAATTAATCAGAGATCATTAATGTTTCCTCTGTGACAGCGGCTGGAAATCCTGTTACAGTGGAGCAGAAGGTGGAACCTGCAGAGTCGACAGGATGAAACAGGGCTGCAGGAGTGTGACGCTGCTGCTGCTCAATATTCATTAAATATCATCAGAGCCTCATCTGAATATCTACAGGATCGACTGTTAAAGAACCACAACAAACATTGTTGTTTCTGATGTGGTTACACACGTACGTTTGGGGCTGTGGATCTGTTATCCAATAGATTTGAAGTCTTCTTCCACCAGGTATCCAATGAAAGTTGCTCACCTGTAACAGGTTGGCTCTTTATGTGTTTATCTCATGTTGATGCTGTATAAATAACACGCCAGCGTCAAACTCAGTTAGTGATTTATCACACCTGGTTAAAAGCACTTAACTGAGATTTATCTTTGTCACTTTCAGCAGCGTCGAGTCAAACTGAGCCACGTTGATTTTAGATTTCCATCATCACTTGTAACAGTTGGGCCAAAGTGCTCCCAGACGACATCATGACGTCTCATCTTGTCTTTTTTCATAAACTTTTAGTTCAGTTTAAAGTGTGTTTTGTTTTCTCATTTGTTTTAGGGTTGTTATTATCTCTCCTTTTTATGAATAATAATGATAATAATAATACCTTCTTATGTTTTTTTCATGTTTTTATCCTGTCCTCTTTGTTTTTGTAATACTTTATTATCTTATGCATTATTGGTTCCCAACCTGAGGTCCAGACCCCCCTGAGGTTGTCAAAATTAGATTTGCAAGTTAACAATTTATACAAAAGTCTGTATGCAAAACTATTTCTTTAATTTAACATTAATAAAGACATGTTAATCATCCTCAGTCTCTTTTCCTGATTTTAACCCGTTTCAGAAAGTTCACATCCAGTCCTGATCCTTTGTTTTTGGAGACGTGAGGGAAAATGTTCTGATCTTTAAAGCGGTCAGTATTTACTGAGAACTCATGAAGGAAACTCTGCAGCAGCAGCACAGTCCTGATGTGTAAAGAGCATCATAGCCTCGGGGGCGCTCACTCGGCTGCTGATTTTCTCCTGTTGTTGAAAGTCGACTTCTTCTTCTTTGACTTTGAAATCAAACCTGAGCTGGGAGGAGGTTTTGGGATTTGTCAGAGCTGCTGGGTCATATAACACAATCAAGAGCAGCGTGTTTTAAATATTTAATGAGCTAAAACAAACATAAAAATGTTGTAATATGGTTCTAATGTCAGCGGAGGACCAAACACGATCTGATGTGTGTGTTTATATCGGAGCTGATTATGAATAAATAAAAGGCGAGCGTGATAAAAAGCTCCTGGGTGGATCTACTCGATGCTTCTTTGAATATTCTTCTCTCATTTAAGACGTCCCCGGGACCAAATATTAATAAGTTTCTACCTCAGAAAATTAAAGCTCTAACTCACTGATGACGCCCAACAATGAGGATGTTAATTTATTCAGCAGCACATCGAGCGTCCTGATTCAACTGAGCTGCGTTCATCGAGCTGCAGAGGCTTCGCTTCGCTCTTTGTTAATGGCCTGAACATTAATTAATAACACTGGTAATGAAAACTGCATGTGGAGGAAAGAGATGCAGTCGGTCGGTGGGTTTCTTCTTCTTCTTCTTCTTCTTCTTCTTCTTCTTCTTCTTCTTCCCATCAGGACTCCAACAGAACAAAATTAAACCTCCTGCAGGAACACTACTGCATATTATTATATCTGTACATATAAAAACTGTTTTATAAACTTTATATTAACACCACTGATTCTAGCACCCGCTCACATAGCGTAGAGAAACACTCCACTCTGCTCTGCAGGATCTCAGTGATCAGCAGCAGGTTCACACAGGTGACATCATGTTTCAACTCAAACATGTGACAGTGTGACATCATTTAGTTACCTGAGCTACACCTCCACTCCTTACAGTTCTCACCAGAGTTCACAGAAGATTTACTGGTAATGTCACATAAATGAATGCTCCATAATGTAATAACCCATAAAATAACACAGCCTTTACATAACACCATGTAAAGTAACACCATGTAGAGTAACATCACGTAAAGTAACATCACGTAAAGTAACACCACGTAAAGTAACACCACGTAAAGTAACATCACGTAAAGTAACACCACGTAAAGTAACACCTCGTAAAGTAACACCACGTAAAGTAACACCACGTAAAGTAACACCACATAAAGTAACATTATATAAAGTAATGCTACATAATGGCGCAAAGTGGACCAACGCAAAGTAACATGATGCAAAGTAAAACAACCTAAACACAAAGTCAAGTATTATGATACAAAGTAAAATGATAAAAAATAAAATGGTGCAATGTAAAATAAGGTAACGCTCCACAATGTGAAGTAAAATGGTGTAAAGTAAGTAACAACGTAAAGAACAAGATGTAAAATCAATGACAGTGAAACAACACAGAGTAAAATGATTCAGAGTAACACAACGCAAAGCAACACAAGGCTCAGCAAAACAACATAAAAGTAAAATAACGCAAAGTAACACGACGTAAAGCAACATGACGTAAAGCAACACAACCTAAAATAACACAACACACAGCAACACGACACCAAGTAACACAACATAAAGTAAAACAGCAAAGTAAAAGTATCATGACATAAAGCACCATGGTGTAAATGATGTTAAGTAACATGATGTAAAGTATGTTGATATAAAGAGTGTAAAGGAAAACAACATGATGTAAAGTAACGTGATGAAAGGTAACGTAGTTTAACATAATGTAAAGTTTTGTAAAGAAATGTAAAGTAACAATGTCCTTTATGTCTTAAATAAAACCAACAACTCGTGTTTTTCATCGTCTTCTAAAAGTGACTAAATCTGTTTCCTGATCTGCCTCCTTTATGTTGAAGTTGGTTTCATTTACGTACAAAACATTTATTAGTTTTGTATCAACCTACTTTTAACGCCAACTTCTGTCTGCTTTCCTCTCAGTTTTTAATGCACATGTTGTGGTAGAAGTTAAAATGAGGAAAAAATCAAGAGCTCCACACAGCTGGACACTCAAACCAAACATTAATCATCTGCAATAAAATCAAAAACTTCCAAAGCTGAGAGCAAACCGAAGCTGAAGGTCTGGAGAGGACGACGAGTGTTGATCCGCCTCTGATCAAAAACCTCCAGCTGGTCAGAGGAGCTGAACCTACAAGAAAACTTCACTGATGAGGGATTAATAATACAACATGTGGAGTGTCTCTGCAACAAAACAAAAAGACTGTGTGTAAACTCTGTCCATTACTGCTCCTTACCAGTCCTGTTTGTCCTCAAGACGCTTTGTTCACTCAATGAATATTTTATGTCCAAACACTGAAACTTAGAAAACAGACAAAAATTACAAATCAACCACACAAACAACATAAAACCAACTGAATTAAGTGACAATATTAAACATATTTCTCTTACTGTCTGAAAACTGGAG
Source organism: Lutjanus argentimaculatus (assembly GCA_034769285.1). Classification (NCBI taxonomy): domain Eukaryota; kingdom Metazoa; phylum Chordata; class Actinopteri; order Lutjaniformes; family Lutjanidae; genus Lutjanus; species Lutjanus argentimaculatus. The sequence goes on along the minus strand of JAWZSL010000005.1, from coordinate 12,895,344 downwards.
AAGAATTAAGGCTAATAAATACATGTGAGCTCTCACCTGTAGAGAATCCAAAGAACAAACTAACAAACTGAAGCATAAATACAATGATTCTTTACTGAGATTTCTTTGTGTAAAGAGTCTGTGAGCATCACTTTCCAGCTGGTACAAAGTCAGCAGTCACACAAACATGGTGGAAATGTAGACATATGAGTGTGTCAGTGGAACAGAGACAATGATGCATAGATTTAAAAATAACTGTGTCCCATGAAGAATAAATCCCTCCGTCCTGAAGCTCAGTGACAACAGATCAGTCTGGACGGGCAGATAAATAACAGACGGAGGAGAAAAATAAAAACAAAGTGATGTAGAGGAATGTACGGTGGCCCTGAGGGTCAAAACACAACAACATTAAACAAATTTTTTTCATAAAACACAATGTCTTGTTTGTGTTTTCTGAGATGATGTAAAGTGAAATGACAAAGTAAAACAGCATAAAATGAAAAAAGTAAAAAGATGCAGAATGATGCAACACAATATAACACCACAGAAAGTAACACAATGCAAAGTAACACAACAAAAAGTAAAAAAACAAAAACGTGATGTAAAATATCACATCATTTTGCCCTGCAGGTCAAAAGTTGTGTATGAAAAGTTGTATTTTCTGAAACCACATAAAGTAAAATGATGTAAAATAAAACAGCAAAAAGTGAAACAATGCAAAGCAACATGGCTATAAGTAAAATGACACAGTGTAAAATGAGGCAAAGTAACACAACACAAGGTCGTCTGTGTCTAGTCCTCAGTGTTCTCCACGTTCCTGCATGTTCTCCTGGTTAACGTCTTTGTTGTTTTTTGGACTCCCTCGTTTTGATTTTCCTCTGTTGGACTCTTTGTTGTTGTGTTTCTTTGTCAGATCTTTTTGTTCATTTCCTCCTGTGTGTCTTCTGCATTCTTGGTTCGACCTTAAACTGAACTCAGACAGAATTAATGAACAGAAACAAAATCTAAATGTCAACATGTGAAACGTTTGGAGAAAGTCTCACAGCTTTGACATAAATAATATATATAATCAACTTTTTATAGAACAAAAAAGTTGTGATGTGTAAAACAAAAATAAACAGAATGCAATGATTTGCAAAAACTTTCAACCTATATTTAATTGAATGAATTTTTAAAGAAGAAACAAATCGCCTTTATTCAAATGGTTCCTTAAATGCATCTCTTTAAGTGAACTGCAGCAGGTAAACTCAGTCTCAGTAAAACATGTTTAAACAACATTTTCATCCTGTTTGTGATGATGGAAACAAACACTGTGAAACATTCAAACACTTCTTTGTCTCACTGCTCATCTTTTTTTTTCCATGGTCACATGACCTGAAGATCTCAGCAGATGATCAAAAATAGCTCCTGGATTCACTGGAACTAATTATTTCATCCTCACACGGTGTCTGTTCTCCGTCTGTAAAAATAGAACCGATTCAGTGTGAAGAAGAGAAGCTGCGACCTGCTGGTTCTGTATGTGACTTCAGAGGAAAGAAGGACTGTATGTACGACCTGCTGAGCACCTGAACGCATCGCTAGTTCAGCCCCCGATGATGTCACAGCGAGTCCTGAGGGGGGGACCTGAGATCATTAACCCGCTGTCCTCTGAAGGACGGACTCGCTGACTCACCTTCAGAGGACGAGTCCTTCAGAGGGATGAAACATGGTTCCTGTTTCAGTCCAGTAACGTGATGATCAGGCAGCCTGAAGGACGTGTCAATGTTTGGACAAAAGTCTGTGGACAGGAGTGTCCTCGTGTTTCTATTGTAATGAACCCAGCTGTCTGACAGTGAATGCAACACAGCTCATGTTTTATTCATCCGTGTGGACCTGAAGTGTGTTTTTATGTGTCACATCTGTTTTCTTTGGTTTTAACATCAACGTAAATAAAGATGGCCGCCGTGTCTCCTCTTCCTCCCGCTGTTCAAAACGAGTCCAAAATATCTCTGATACGAGTGCCGCCATCCGTTTCTGGTGACATCATTTGGACGTTTGTACCTGAACGCATCATCAGTGAAGGAGAATCTTACCGCTCCAGAAAACAACTGTGCAACTGTACTGATGTGTAAGACGAGTCTGAGTCAGATGAGTCCAGGTCAGACGAGTCCGAGTCAGACGAGTCCAGGTCAGACGAGTCCTGGTCAGACGAGTCCGAGTCAGACGAGTCCAGGTCAGACGAGTCTGAGTCAGATGAGTCCAGGTCAGACGAGTCCAGGTCCAGGTCAGATGAGTCCGAGTCAGACGAGTCCAGGTCAGACGAGTCCGAGTCAGACGAGTCCAGGTCAAATGAGACCGAGTCAGACGAGTCCAGGTCAGACGGGTCTGAGTCAGACGAGTCCAGGTCAGACGGGTCCAGGTCAGACGAGTCCAGGTCAGATGAGACCGAGTCAGACGAGTCCAGGTCAGACGGGTCTGAGTCAGACGAGTCCAGGTCAGACGGGTCTGAGTCAGACGAGTCCAGGTCAGATGGGTCCAGGTCAGATGGGTCCAGGTCAGACGAGTCTGAGTCAGACGAGTCCAGGTCAGACGGGCCTGAGTCAGACGAGTCTGAGTCAGACGAGTCCAGGTCAGATGAGTCCAGGTCAGATGGGTCCAGGTCAGACAGGTCTGAGTCAGGTGAGTCCAGGTCAGGCGGGTCTGAGTCAGACGAGTCCAGATCAGACGGGTCCGAGTCAGACGAGTCCAGGTCAGACGAGTCTGAGTCAGACGAGTCCAGGTCAGACGAGTCTGAGTCAGATGAGTCCAGGTCAGACGAGTCCAGGTCAGACAGGTCTGAGTCAGACGAGTCCAGGTCAGACGGGTCCAGGTTAGACGGGTCTGAGTCAGACGAGTCCAGGTCAGACAAGTCCAGGACAATATTTCTACAAGTCACAATGTCCACAAGACTGAAACAAGTCCAAGAAAATACACAAGAGACTGAAACGAATCCAAGTGAAAACATGTGAGAGAGCAGTGATCCTCAGAGAAATGAACCAATCAGAAAACACAGTAAACAGATCACAGAAATATTTCCCTTCTTTATTTCGACGTCTGGAGCAGAAGCTGCACTTTGAACGCTGAGCTGTCCACATACTTTTGTCCACACGTTGGAGATTGATTATTCATTAATTCCAGCTGTGTGGTCAGCAGCTGTATTGATTTCCTGTGTTCGTTTGTTAAAAAGAACAAAAGCACGTCTTCATCCCGTTGCTGACAGACGTGCTGAGGCAGAACAATCGTATTTCACTCCTTCTTCTTCTTCTTCTTCTTCTTCTCTTCTCCCCCACACACACGTCTGCAGGCGGCACAAGCAGGGCTGAGTTATGGAGGGTTATAAGCACAAATCTATAAGCTGCAGCCGCGCTGACAAATGATCCCCGTTTGATTTCCTCGGGGGGGGCTTGTTTAAATTTTTATCACATAACCAGCTTTTATTCGCCCTGAGTGAGGAAGATGATAAAAGCAGCGAGTGGCCCCGAGGCTGAGAGCTGACACTGAGCTGACCAATCACAGGCCAGCAGAGAGCGGATTTACATCAAAACTGTCATCATGTAAAACATCCTGAGAATGTGGACAATAAGACTGTTTTCTTCGTCTTCTTCTGTCTGTGGATGCACACAGCTGTGGTTCTCTGATAAAACATCATCTCACTGTGTTTATTGTAAACGTGAGAACGTGTGACAGAACAAACAAACTGATTTATCTGTTCTTCAAACATTCAGAGGGTTCCTCCTCCGAGGACAAAGACATCACCGGCTCATTTGTCTTTACGTACGTTCATGACGTCCTCGTCAATAAACTTAAGACCATCAGTCCCCGAATCAGCCATTTTAAAGGGACAGTTCGTATTATTAAGGTTCTTCTCCACAGTCAGTGTTTTACTGACAGCAGATGGGACAGCAGAGGTCGACACGGCCTCAGTTCGGAGAAGCAGCAGGAGAACCGGGGTAGGAAGCTAATCAATGTCCTGCTGTGGACAGGACCAGCAGCAACACAGGTACTCGAGTAAAAGTAAAAGTACTGATTCAACTTGTTTACTGCAGTAAAAGTGAAAAAGTACAGTAGATTACATTCTGAAATGTAGTCGAGTAGTTTATGTATAAAAGTAAAAAGTCATAACTGTTTTCATCTTCTTACATTGTGTTACATTGTTTTCATCCTGTTATGTTGATTTTTTCTTGTTACATCTTTAACATTGTTTCTGTCTTGTTACAATTTTTTCATCCTGTTTCGTTGTTTTGTCTTTTTATGTCGTATTTGCTGTTATGTCTTTTACGTTTCTTTCGTCTTGTTACATTTTTTTCGTCTTGTTTTGTTGTTTTCGTCTTGTGTTGTCGTTCTTTAACCTTCACAGATGGGACCAAAGTCACAAGTCTTTGCACTCAAGTCCCACGTCAAGGTCCGAGTCAGGTCCCAAGTCCTAAACTTTGAGTTTTGAGTCCTAAACAAGTCATAATGTCTCTTTACCAAATATAATGTCATTTTAACAACAGAACCTGGACTTTGCTTTTGATGTAGCTCAGCCAATCACAGAGAAGAAGTATCTGTTTTATAATCCAGTTTTCTCCTGTTAATTATGTAATTATCTATCAGAGCATAACGAGTGTGAAGACCTGCAGAGTTTCTTTCCAGGTCAGAGACTTAAGACGATGTTCAGCACATCAGCTGCTTCACTGAGTCTCACTTTGCAGCACTTTATGATCCTGTTTTTATAGATTCTTCTTTTATCTTTTAAATTATTTTCTCACACTCATTTATCTGCTTTTTACATGTGGGTTTTATTTTTTATCTCTAAATTTGACATGAATTATTTTCCTGTTTTTATGTTTATTCTGTGTTTTTGATGTAAAGCTCTTGGTCCATGTCGTTGTCAGGTGCTGTACAAATAAAGTTTCTTCTTATTAATCATTATAATTATTTATATTATAAACCACATCCTGTCTTTTTGTTTTGTTACAGTTTGTTTTGGTATTTTGTTAAATTTGTTAACATTTTAATTTCTTTTCTTTGTGCTGCATTATGTCGTCTGCCAAGAACAGGATGTTTTCTTTGTCTCTTTTTTCTTTTTGTCACCAGGATTATGTTAACAAACAAACAAACAAACAAACAAACACTGGGCCAATTTTAATGAAACTTGGTGGAAGCATGAGCCAAGAAAGGAAGAACCCATCACATTTTGGCACAGATCCGAATCACTGAGCGGAAACAAAAAATATTTCTCACTTTTGTTAACAAGGTGAGAAGTTTACGACAAAATGACTGAAGATCCACATCAGCAGTCAGAGATCTTCTTCTCTTGTTTAGTTCCATTATTTTACATTTAATTACATTTGGTTTTGTTCCTTTAGTGAAAAAACAGCTGATTTTTCAGTTTGAACTTGTTTTTCTTGAAGGAATCTGATGCAGCTCATCCTCTGACTGAATCTTCACCAGGAAACGTTCTTATCTGAATGAAACAAACAAGAAGCTGCAGATTTCTGTTCGAAGTGTTTCTACCTGCAGAAACACACGCTCAGACACACACACACACACACACACACACACACACAGCTGTGCAGCAGCAGCAGCAGCAGCAGATTACAGCAGGAGAAATAAGAAGCAGTTAATAAGATGAGAATGTGTTTATTTGTCACGCTGTTCAGCTCGGAGCTCCCAGAGGGCCACACAGCTCTGACCAATCAGAGCACAGGACGAGGTGAGATGTGATTCTGAGGCTGAACTCATGAAGACTCGATAATCCTGTTCACAGCAGCACACACACACACACACACACACACACAGATCTGATCTGAGGTCTGACACCTTTTTACTCTGTGAGGTTGACGAGCTGCAGCTGATTAATGAGAGGAATTAAAAGCTCATCAGACTTGATTTGGTTTATCTGACGTGTTTATTACAAACAACATTATTATTATTATGAAATTCTCAAACTACAACACCACAGAGATGGAAGAATAAATATGAAGAGGATAAATGATTATTCTCTGAGATCTCAGCTCCTGTTTGTGGATGCTGCGTACGAGCTGCAGTTTAACCTTCGGCCTTTAAAGTTGGAGGTTTCTGAGCTTCATTAATTAAAGACGGCAGCAGGTTCCCTCCTCTGGTTCCCTCCTCAAACAGACAGAGGTTTTAGATTAATGCAGAAAATAAAAGTTTATGACACTGACATGTTTTGTTCTGTCAGATAATTTTCACTAATAAACAACACTTTGTGATTCTGAAGTAAAAACTTAACATTAGGTAATAACATGGTAATAAAGTGGTAAATAAAGTGGTGTTCACTTAGTCTAATATTATGAAATCTTGTTGTATCTTAATGTTGTTGTTGTTGTTGTGGTGTGGTCTTGTCGTTGTATCATGAATATGTTTTGTCTTGTAATTGTATTTTTATATAATTGTGTCTTTTAGCAGAGAAATTATTGTCTGTTTGCTGCCCAGCGACTACAAATTCGTTCTTAACTAACTCTGGTGCAGCTAAGCAGCTGTGCACCGTCCCTGTCAAATAAAATAAAATAAATAAATAAATAAGCAAACAATCTACAGAGCGCAGTCACATGACTTCAGCATCACCACTATAAAGTGAAGAGCGTTTGTTTGTATTCACAGATTCGGGTCACAGTCTAGTGACAACTGTAAAGCTTACTAGCTTACTGGCTGTTGCAGCAGGCTAATTGTAGCCTGTTACAGTTTAGCTCAGCAGACTTTCAGTCAAGTCATTTTTTAACTGTTATCCAACAACAGGTTCTTTCTTTGGAGATATTTTTGTACTTTTCAAGCATCGATCTGAAAAATGAAGCCAACACTGAAGTTCTAAAAACTGCAGTTCCTCGAGTGGCCACATGAGGTCCCCAAAAAGCTCCATATTAAAATGTTCCACTTTGCAGCACAAATAAACAATTTCAACATTCATGACGACTGCACAGGAGCTGAATTTATTTACGATTCACCCCTTTAAATTATATTTAGGTTTACATTTACATATAATTATGGGCATGGCCTCTTTTAGGGACAGGTAGGAGCTGTCACAGGTGCCTGTCCCCCTCAGCTCCGCCCATGCTCCACCTCTTTGTCCTCTTTTGGACTCTGAACCCTGAGGCTCTAACAAGTTGTCTTGTTGTTGATTTTCTGATGATGGAACTAAACAGAATTCTACTTTAATTTAACAATAACTCTTTTTCTTTTTTACTCTTCCTCGGTCGTAACTTTTCCTCTCACAGTGACCTCGTCCTCTCCAACCTTTTCTTTCCTCCGTGTTAAAGTCCTGAGCAGCCATAAAGCTTCAGAGGGAAATAAATTCTGTGGAGGTAATTACCTGCTGCACCGTACGACTTGTTGGAGCTCTAATCGGCTGAATTACCCAGAGTTCCCCTGGCTGTTTGTAGGGACGCAGGGGGGAGGAGGAGGAGCTGGGTGAGGAGGGTGAGGAGGGGTGAGCGGAGGTTTCATTTCTCTAGTTCTGAGCTGATCACTGCTGCTGCTGCTGCTCTGGTTTATTAACACATCACAGAGGAGGCTGATGGCTCCTGTCTATCTGAAGACACGTCAGGACGAGGACAGAGGAAGAGACGTGGTTCGGGGACATTTTCAGCATTCTTATAGACACATTCAGGCTCCACAATCAAACATTTTTGTCTCATCAAGCAGAAGAGAAAATGTATAAGATGAGAATGAATGAGAATGAGACTGTGGATGTTTTCAGACAACTTGTATTCAGGATACTTTGGTTTCATTTTGTCCAGCAGCAGGAAGTGGAGACATAGCAGCCATCTTTATTAATGTCAATGATCTGTACAAACACAGAGGACACTAGCGCCCCCAACAGGACTCAAACACTGGTGATAAATTAGATTCATCTGCACAGACGTCCCGGTTTGTCCAGAACCGTCACAAGTTCAATGCTGTTTTCTGTCATATGTAATGTTGGACGTTCATATTAAACATGGCTAAAGTATCAAGTTATACGTTAGCAGTTGGTCTGTGCAGCTAATGTTAGCAGTTCATCTGTGCAACTAACGTTAAAATGTATTTTAAAATTGCAATCTTACTAATAATCCCCATTTTTTACTAAATGTAACTGTAATCTGATTACATCTTTTTTCTAACTGTAATGGAACCTTTTCTTTGTATCCTGATTACATAATCCTGTTACATGTAATCTATTACTCCTCCAGCCTGGAAGTAAATATGTCTCTGTCCTAAAAGACAAATAAAAGCTATAAACTAAACTGAATCTGTCTCAGTGTGTCCACTCCCGTCTCTTAGTTTTCTGTCTCTCTCAGTCCAGATGATACAGATGTTGTTTGTCTTCAGACTGAGGACACAGAGAGATAAAAACACTTGCTGTCCGTCTCCTCCTGTCTGTCCTCAGATCTGTGGACCATCAGGGACATCAGAGTCTGACTGAGGTGAACTGAAGTGAACTGAGCTGAGCGTCACGGGACAAACAGGGAGCTGTGGGACGTCCTCCAGAGGACTGACAGCGTCCTCCCTCTCAGCCAATCAGACGACACACTGGAGCATTACATCACAGAGGTCTGAACAGGTTAACTCAGGTCACTTTAGAAACAACAGACTGAAATATTAAAATTAAACAGTAAATATGATGATTCAACCTGAGAATAAAGATTTTTTTTCTCTGTGTGTGTCAGAAGATGATGCATTTAATTCTGTTACTCTCATTATTTAATAATCATCATTATTGTAAACAAAAGTCACTTTTCAGCTGTGACTCGTCTGCAGCTTCATTACTGCTGAACCTTCATCACACAGATTCCGTCAGTGAGGGAAAGTAACTCAGGATATTTTTACTCTAGTACAGTTTGGAGGTATTTGTACTTTACTAAAGTATTTCCATTTTATGCTACTTTGTACTTTTACTCCACTACATTTACCTGACAGCTTTACTTACTTTACAGAGTCAGATTACTAAAACAAAATATAATTAGCTACTTACCGTTTCCTACATTCCTACCTTTGAAAGTTTTATTTTAAGATAAATTGTCCGACCAATCACAAGACAACAAAGTGTCACCGTGAAAACTATCTATACTTTATTGTTTAAGTCCTCAGAACAAATTTTTACCTCCATCGTATGTCTTTCCTCAAATTTCCTAAATTCATCCTCCACACTCCATCATGAAAAACACTTTTATTTTTGAGATTTATGTCATTTGTTCAAGTAAAATAACGCTGTAAAAAAGTAGGTGACATACAAAAGAGGACATTGCTAGTGAAGCTAACATTAGCAGTTGTTCAGTGTAGCTAATGTTAGCAGTTGTTCGGTGCAGCTAATGTTAGCAGTTGTTCAGTGCAGCTAATGTTAGCAGTTGTTCAGTACAGCTAATGTTAGCAGCTGTTCACTATAGTTTCATAAAAAAAGAAACATCATTTTTCACAGGGCCCCAGGAAAGCTGGAAACGGCCCTGTACACACTGACGGATTGAAGCAGCAGCTCACAAACTTCCTGTCTGATCATCTGTCGTACCTCTTAATCAACACCAGCAGTTATGTTCCAGGTATGTTCATTTGAATGTTATTTCAATAATTATCATATAAAACTAGATATTTTTATATAATGCTCAGGTCAGTTTGGTCATGTTTACATTCGTATTGTTGTCAAACCTACATTACAACAATTTATCACTTTTAACAAACCATCTCCTCTGCTCACTTATACAGCTGACTCAGTATATGGATGTCCTATTTATTATTCAAATACTAATTCTATTTTTATAAATGAATCGAGCTGTTCTACAATCTTTCTACGCCCCCCCGGTAACTGCAGAAGTACCCCCTGGGGTACCAGTACCCCCTCGATGGGAATCACTGGATTAATCTGCGCAGCAGGATAAAGTCATTCAAATGAGCTCAACATTTAGCAGCTGCAACATTAAAGTGATGAACACATTAATGCAGAAATAACTACAATTACATACAATAGATATTATTCTGTAGTGGGCCATTCTGCATACGGAGTACTTTTACTTTTAGTACACCCAGAATATTTTGATGCTGATACTTCTGTAATTTTACTTAAAGGGATGGTTTTAAAAGAGGGATGGATTTCTAACCCACCTAAAATAAAATCAGTATCACTGTCAGTGTTCACTATATTTAGAATAATTTCAACCACTTTACCTCGCTGGGAAATGACCATTATAAAAGACAAAGATCACTCAAAACCAACCAGACTCCACTGACAAGTTGTTGGTCTGCTGCTTCCTCCATCTGTTAGTGTGTTTGTGTTGCTGTGAGACTTCAGTGTTTTAAAGGATTAGTTCAGATTCCCCAACAACACAAACACACTAACAGATGGAGGCAGCAGCAGACCAACATCTCCTGTGTCCTCTGAGCTAAAATGACTGATTCTGTCATTGGAGTCTGGTTGGTTTGTAGAGAGTGATGTTTGTCCTGCAGGGTGAAGAGGTAACAAAAATTTCTAAATATTTTAATATCATATTTTGAATGCAGGACAGAATATTTCTGGGGTTTACTTCCCACCTGTCTTTATCAAAAACGACCTGCAGAGCTTTTTCTGGAGCTCTGTCTTCTTGTTGTTGTTCAGGTTTTTCTCCTCTGTCAGCAGCAGCAGCAGCAGCAGCAGAGAGACGAACCATCCTCTGGATCTCTGTGAAGACGTGTCCCCGCGGCCTTCTGGAAATAAAAAAAAGTTTTCTCATTGTGCGAGCTCAGAGGGGAGCAACATCAAACCTGACGTCCCTGACTGATGTGAATGCAGCTGCAGAACAAACAGAGTCAGCAGGAGGAGAGTGAAGGTTCAGTTTTGGACAATGAGGACCTCCGAAAACTGTCAACAAAACTCTGACTGAAACACAGAAAATCTAATTAGAATAAAACTTATTTATATAAAACATTCATACAAAACTATACAAAGACTTTTCATTTTATATCAAAGGGAAAAACAGATGCAAAATCCAGAAAGTTTTCCAGATTTACTTCTTCAGTCAAGCAGGAAAACTGCAGTTCCACAACATGACCACTTGAGGTCGTCTCCAAACGTGAGTCATTAAGAATAGTACGATTTTACATGTTACAAACAAAAAAAGTTTCACAGGTTCACTTTAAGAGGCCTGCAGCATGTGTCTGAAACCGCTGGCCCCGCCCACAAAGATTTAACATTGTGATGACATCACGTTGTTTCTCTGTTGTAGTTTTACCAGAGGTGTAAAGAGTACTCGAGGTACAAGTACTGTTACATTACTAAAACAACACTAAATTAGATGAAACAGGATGATTGAAAGTTGGGAAACACTGACCTCGACTCTATTGTTCAGAACGTGTCACAGCGCTCAGTGCTGCAGAACATCTGACTGCTCAACGTTCCCCTTCATCCTGCGTTCTGATCGTTCTGTTTCAGTTCTCTGAAAGTCAAAGAAAGAAACTGTAAATAAACTAAATTCATTATGATCTTTGGTTTGTTTTTCTCACCCCTTTCACACCTGATTTTATCCCGTTGTTCACTTCTGTCTGTCTGAAATCTACTTTTACTCCATCATATAAATTTATTTAGATTCTGTATTTATGAACATACAGAAATATGATGATGAATGTTGAATAAATATGGAGGTTACAGATTAAAGGCCCCACAAGCTGAACACTAACATGGTAATTGGTTCCCAGAGAGCAGACGAGCAGTTAAAGGTACGACTTTATTACAGTGGGAAATAATATTAAAGACTCTTCTGAAATATTAATTTATAATTTAACCTGCAGTTTGTTGGAGAAACTGAGAGAAAATATTCTAATAAATCTCCCCAGTAACTGATGAATCTCTTCAAGTTTCATCCTCTTTCTTCCTTTGCTTCATCAGTCACAGTGATCAAGGCTAAAACAAGTTGAGAATCTCTCCTCCCCACTCCTCTCCTCTCCTCTCCTCTCCCTCCCTCCTCTCCTGATCTCTCCACTCCTCTCTCCTCCTCTCCTCTCTCTCCTCTCCTCTCCTCTCTCTCCTCCTGCCACTCCTCTCCTCCTCCTCTCCTCCACTCAACTCTCCTCTCCTCTCCTCCTCCTCTCCTCTCTCCTCTCCTCTTCCACACCCTCTCCTCCTCCTCTCCTCCTCTCCTCTCCTCTCCTCTCCCTCCTCCACTCCTCTCCTCCTCCTCCCTCCCCCTCCTCTCCTCCTCCTCTCCTCTCCTCTCCTCTCCTCTCACTCCTCTCCTCCTCCTCTCCTCTCCTCCTTCCTCTCCTCTCCTCTCCTCCTCCCTCTCCTTCCTCTCCTCTCCTCTCCTCCTCCTCTCCTCTCCTCTCCTCCATCTCCTCTCCTCCTCCTCTCCTCTCCTTCTCCTCCTCCTCCTCCCTCTCTCCTCTCCTCCATCCTCTCCTCCTCCTTCCTCCTTTCCTCTCCTCTCCTCCCTCCTCCTCTCCTCTCCCTCCTCTCCTCTCCTCTCCTCTCCTCCATCCTCTCCTCTCCTCTCTCTCCTCCTTTCCTCTCTCCTCTCCTCCTCCTCCTCTCCTCTCCTCTCCTCTCCTACTCCTCTCACTCCTACCTCCTCATCCTTCCTCCACTACCTCTCCTCCTCTCTCCTCTCCTCCTCCTCTTTCCTCTCCTCTCCTCTCCTCCTCCACTCCTCTCCTCCTCCTCTCCTCTCCTCTCCTCCTTCCTCTCCTCAGTCCTCTCCTCTTCCTCCTCCTTCTTCTCCTCCTCCTCTCCTCTCCTCTCCTCCCCAACTCCTCTCGCTCCTCATCACTCACTCTCCTCTCCTCCTCCTCTCCTCTCCTCTCCCTCCACTCCCTCCTCCCTCCTCTCCTCTCCTCTCCTCCTCCCTCCTCCTCTCCTCTCCCTCTCCTCCACTCCTCTCCTCCTCCTCTCCTCCTCCTCTCCTCTCCCCTCTCCTCTCTCCACTCCTCTCCTCCTCCTCTCCTCCTCCTCTCCTCTCCTTCCTCTCCTCTCCTCTCTCCACTCCTCCTCCTCTCCCCCTTCTCCTCTCCTCTCCCTCCTCTCCTCTCCTCTCCTCCTCCCCCCCTCCTCCTCCCTCCTCCTCTCCTCCTCTCCTCTCCTCCACTCCCTCTCCTCCTCCCTCCTCTCCCTCCTCTCCTCTTCTCTCCCTCTTCCTCTCCTCCCTCCTCCACTCCTCTCCTCCTCCTCTCCTCTCTCCTCCTCCTTTCCTCTCTTCCTCTCCTCTCCTCTCCTCTCCTCCTCCTCTCCTCTCCTCTCCTCCTCCTCTCCTCTCCTCTCCTCTCCTCTCCTCCACTCCTCTCCTCCTCCTCTCCCTCCTCCTCCTCCTTTCCTCTCCTCTCCTCTCCTCTCCTCTCCTCTCCTCCTCCTCTCCTCTCCTCTTCCTCTCCTCCACTCCTCTCCTCCTCCTCTCCTCTCCTCCTCCTCCTTTTCCTCTCCTCTCCTCTCCTCTCCTCTCCTCCTCCTCTCCTCTCCTCTCCTCCTCCTCTCCTCTCCTCTCCTCTCCTCCACTCCTCTCCTCCTCCTCTCCTCTCCTCCTCCTCCTTTCCTCTCCTCTCCTCTCCTCTCCTCTCCTCCTCCTCTCCTCTCCTCTCCTCTCCTCTCCTCTCCTCTCCTCTTTCCGTTTCCGGTGAGTGTGAGCGTGAGCGTGAGTCGTGGTGGTGGACGTGCGAGTGGCGCGGAGTTTGAATGGTTTTCTATTCCTGTTTTTTTTCGGATTTCCCTCTGATTTCTTCATCTGTCCTATGTACATGATCAGGTAAGCTTTTTTCATTACGTTTTGAGTGTTGTCTGAGCGATCAGTGGTTTTGTCGGCTGGTTTTTCGGGAGAATGGCGTCCTCCGAGACGCCACCTCCGTCTATCCGGCAGGGAGTACGGATAGCGCCGCCGGATAGTAATGTTACCCGTGGAGGAGGTTCTGCTGGCTGTCGGTGAGCAGGTAGGACATGATAATCTTTTATTTGCATCGCGAATGAACAAAGCTGTGGTTGTGTTTTTGAAAGAGGAGGCTCATGTGTATCAGCTGATAGAGAGCGGTGCGTTTATCAGGGACGCTTTTGTGCAGGTATCCCCGCTGTCAGTTCCCTCCACGCGGATCACCGTGTCCGGTGTTCCGCCGTTTATTCCTAACGAGTCGTTAGAGAGTGAGCTCCGTAGGTTCGGCAAGTTTGCCAGTGGATTTAAGACTGTGAGTTTGGGATGTAAGGATCCAAAGCTGAAGCATGTGCAGTCTCTGAGACGGCAGGTGTTCATGTTTTTGGATTCACCTTCTCAAACACTGGAGGTGTCTTTCAGAGTGAAGCACGGTGATGGTTTTCTTACATGGTGTATGTTAGCTCAGGACAGTTGAAATGTTTTGAGTGTGGTGATGTGGGACACAAACGTGTTGCGTGTCCGCATAAGGGGCAGGGGGCGGCGGGCGGTTCACCTGTAGCCCGCACGGCTCTTCCCGAGGCGGCTGATGCCGCGGTGGCGGATGACGCCGCGAGCGTTACCGCGGCTGCGTTGAACGCCGCGCCCGACGCCGCGTCCAATGCCGCTGCTGCTCTTGAGCCCGAGTTGGGGCCTGTGGCCGCGAGTGCGGCGGCGGAGCGCGGTGATGTGCGGGCCGCTGCTAGTAGATGTCATGACAGAGATGAATACATCCAGTCTGAGCAGCAGCTCCTGCGGACGCAGAGAACCTGGGCAGCTCTCAGTCTGCAGAGGGAGCAGCTTCTACAAGCTCTGCAGGCTTAGAAAATGTCTTTAGCAGTGAAGTGCTCAGTAGTCAGGTGTCATGTGAGGGAGAAGATATGGACTATGGCTCAGAGTCAGATACTGTGTCGGTGTGTGAAAGCAACAGGAATGTAGATGATCTCTATTCTTTAGAGGACATAAATAATTTCCTTGACGTGACATTTAAAAAATCTGTTAAAGTGAGTGATTACTTTAGTGACACTGATAAATTCATCAAATCTGTGGACATGTTGAAAAGACTGGTTGGTTTTGATCTTTTGGATGAAAAAAAACGTTTTCGCTTTAAAAAGCACATCACCTCTCTGAGAAAGGTAAAAACTGGTAGACCTGCTAGAAAAACAAAAAAGTAACATGATCATGTATCACTTGGTGTTTTCCTCTCTTTACTGTTCTCTGCTTGCTTCTTGTACCTGTTTTCTCTTCTCTCATCTCTCTATGCAGAACCTTAAAGTAGGATCTTTGAACGTTAATGGTGGGAGGGACAGACAGAAAAGGGCTTTAATTTCTGAAGTTGCTACTCAGAAAAGGGTAGATGTACTTTTTTTGCAAGAGACACGTAGTAATCCAGCAGATGAGGTAGATTGGGGTTTATGGTGGGAGGGCTCGTGTACTCTTAGCCATGGCACCAACTTCAGTGCAGGGGTAGCTGTTCTGTTTAGATCAACTGCAAATGCAACAGTTTTATCCTTTACCGAAGTAGTGAAGGGTCGACTGCTGATTGTTAGGGCTAAAATAGAGAGCTCTGTGTTTTGTTTTGTTAATGTGTATGCCCCAAATGATGGACCAGAAAGAGCAGGCTTTTTTACTTTGTTAAAAAATGAGCTGATTAATTATCATCAAGATCAGCTGATTATTGGTGGGGATTTTAACTGTACTTTAGATTTTACTATGGACAGGACAGGCGAGGAGCCCCACCCACAGTCATCTCAGAGCCTTAACAGTGTCGTCACACAGTTGGACCTGTTAGATACATGGAGGGTCAAACATCCACAAGCCAGACAGTACACTTGGGTGAGGGCTGCTAATAACAGGGTCAGTGCAGCCAGATTAGACAGGTTTTACATTTCCCAGAATCTCAGCTCCAGACTAATTCACAGCAACATAATCCAGTTGGCTTCACTGATCATCACTTTGTCACTATAGATTTGGTCAGCTCGCCAGGGGAAAGGGTTAAGTCCCACTGGTTTTTTAATAACAAACTCCTGCAAGACAGTACATTCTGCCAGGGTTTCGAGCACTTTTGGGAGCAGTGGAAAAACAAGAAAAGTGGTTTTAGTTCTTTAAAGCAGTGGTGGGAGGTTGGGAAGGCACAAATTCGTGTTTTTTTGTCAGCAGTACACCTCCCATTCCACTGCTAAAATTAAGGCAGCAGTTCAGGAGCTTGAAGCCAACATTAAGAATATTGAGGAAGGGTTACATGGGGACTCTGATCCTGCTATGGGTCATCTGCTGCAGGAGAAGAAGTTGGAGTTAAGCTCCTTCCTGCAGGAAAGAGTGAAGGGGGCCCTTGTCAGGTCTCGATTCCTCCAGCTAAAAGACATGGATGCCCCGACTTCTTTCTTTTTTAATCTGGAGAGATCGGTGGCACAAAGGAAGCAGATGACCTGCCTTAAGCTTCCAGGAGGCAGGGTGACCACGAGCCCGGGCGAGATGAGGAGTCATGCTGTGGATTTCTATGCTGAACTCTTCAGGGCAGAGCAGTGCAGCATGGAGTGTCGGGAGGAGCTCCTGGAGGGGCTTCCTCAGCTCAGCCTGGAGGAGAAAGCTGCGCTGGACTGTGAGCTGACTCTGGAGGAGTTGACAGCTGCTGTCAATCAGTTGGCATCAGGACGGGCACCTGGGATTGATGGTCTCTCTACTGACTTTTTTAAACGTTTCTGGAATATTATTGGACCTGACCTGCATGCTGTTTTTTTGGAGTGTTTCAGAGCAGGATCTCTTCCTGTCTCCTGTCAACGAGCAGTACTCTCCCTGCTGCCCAAGAAGGGAGACCTGGCGTTACTTAAGAATTGAGGCCAGTGGCCCTCCTCTGCACAGACTATAAAGTACTCTCCAGAGCCCTGTCAAATAGACTTAAGGACAGCTTGGAAATGATCGTGCACACAGATCAAACATATTGTGTGCCTGACAGGACAATCATGGACAACATTTTCCTCATGCGGGATGTTATTGATGTTTGCAGGTCCTATAATAATGTCAATTTTGGTATTGTGTGTTTGGATCAGGAGAAGGCTTTTGACAGGGTGGATCACTCTTATTTGTTTTCTACACTCAGGGCTTTTGGTTTTGGTGATGGGTTTTTTGACTTGGATTAGTTTACTGTACAGTGGTGCTCAGTGTTTGGTCAAGACGGGGGCAGGGCTGAGTCGGCCTGTGCCTGTGCAGCGAGGGATCAGGCAAGGCTGTCCTATTTCAGGTCAGCTCTACAGCCTGGCAATTGAACCCTTGCTGTGCAGGCTCAGGGATCAACTCAGTGGCCTCTCTTTGCCTGGGTCCTCAGATCTTGAACATCCTCTGGCTGTCTCTGCTTATGCAGATGACATCAGTATTTTTATCACCAGCCAGGGGGATGTTCAATGTTTGCAGGACACCCTGTCCCTGTATGAAAAGGCATCGTCTGCACGGGTGAACTGGGCAAAAAGTGAAGCTTTGTTGGTGGGACATTGGGGGGATCGGGCAGTGCCCAGTCTGCCTGGAGGGCTTCAATGGGGGAAAGAGGGGCTGAAAGTTCTGGGGGTGTTTTTGGGCACAGAGGGCTTTCAGGCGAAGAACTGGGAGGGTGTTAAGGAGAAGGTGTGCGCGAGGTTGTCTAAATGGAAATGGTTGCTACCCCAGTTGTCATATAGGGGAAGAGTTCTGGTTGCCAATAACGTGGTCGCCTCGGCCCTTTGGCACAAGTTCAGTGCTTTGACGCCACCAAGGAGCCTGGTGGAGGACATTCAGAGGGCCATCGTGGACTTCTTCTGGTCTGAGAAGCACTGGGTTCGGGCTGCAGCCCTCTATCTACCTGTGGCTGAAGGAGGACAGGGGCTGATTGACATCCAGTCCAAAATTGCCTCTTTTAGACTCCAGGCTGCACAAAGACTACTGTATGATTCTGGCCCAGGTTGGCTTAATACTGCTCGTCTGCTGCTGAGGAGAGCTGAGCGCTTGGGCTACGATAAACAGCTCTTCCTTTTGCAATACGAAGATGTGGATCCTGTTGGCCTAACACCTTTTTACAGCTCTGTGTTGCAGGCATGGCAGATTTTTAAGGTTGCACGTACCCCGGATGAAAGTCCAGGTATGTGGTTGTATGAGGAAACCTTTGTTTTTTAACGACTTTTTAAGGACTCAAACATTGCAGTCTGCCAGCCTGCGAGCCAGCCTCAGAGAAGCTGGCTGCACCAAACTGGGCCATCTAATGAAGATGACAGCTACGTCTGTGAACATCCTGAGAGCGAGGAGCAACATCACCTCTGCCAGGCTCATCAACAAAGTGGTGCAGGAAGTCTGTGCTGCCCTGCCACAAAACCTGCGAGTGGTTGCAGAAAGCCGTACCCTGTGTGACCAATGGACTGAAGAGGGGGAATACAGCTTCCCCTCTCTGCTCATTACCCCAGCAGTGGGGGAGTGGCAGGAGGGAGGAGGTCAGCTGCTGTCATTTGCAACCCCTCACCTGGACATTTTTAAGGATATAAAGAAGAAAGCACTTTACCACGTCTGCGTCAAGGTTCTGAACTTGCGCTCTTTGGCAGGGCTGAAGGAGTCGAGGTGGGCTGAGTTCTTTGGCAAAGACGTTTCCCCCGAAAGGCAGCTGGCGGTCCCTGTACAAGCTGCCCGTTGAAAAGCGGACAGCAGACCTCCAGTGGAGGGTTGTACATGGTGCAATAGCCACGAACAGATACAGAGCGCACCTGGATCCAGGGGTGGGGGAGGAGTGCAGTTTCTGTGGTCAGACTGAGACTTTGTTTCATTTATTTGTACAGTGTCCCCGGCTGTCAGCATTGTTTGAGTTTTTAAAAAGATGGTTTCAAGGGTTTCGGGGAGGTTTTTTTTTTTCAACTTGTTTATCTTTGGCCCAAAGTACTGTGCACGGAGGAAGAGTGCTCACACAATGATCAATTTCATATCTGGTTCTGCTAAGTTGGCCATTTGGTTGACGCGCAAGAACCGGGCTCAGAGTGTCGGCAGTGTGGAGCCGGTGCCGGTTCTGGAGGGCCTGTTAAAAGCTAGGCTGAGAGTGGAACATGCCTATTATAGGATGACGGACAACATGTTGACATTTCGCCAAATATGGGCTATTGGGGGGGTTCTGTGCTCTGTGGGGGAGGATGAGGGGTTGATTGTAAATTTCTGATTGAAGATATTTGTTTTTTTGTTTTTCTGGTTTTGATGGTGGTTGTTTTTGTTGTACAGTAGGTCTGGCAATGGTTTAATAAAGGGACTTTGAAAACCAAAACCTCTCCTCTCCTCCACTCCTCTCCTCCTCTCCTCTCCTCTCCTCTCCTCTCCTCTCCTCTCCTCCTCTTCCTCAGTTGTAAACCTTCCTCTCGGTGAGCGGAGCGAGCAGCTAACAAGCCTCTGAGTGTCAGCCTGAATAATGGAGTGAAAACAAAATGGCCTCTCAGTGAGAACGTCTCTCCGGGGAGACAAACAGCTGAAGAGGTCGGCCCGGTCGATATCTTCTGTTTGTGTCAGAGAGGTGTGAACGTTTCAGCTCAAAGTCTCCTGAGACGAGGAGGAAGAGGAGGAGAAGAAGGAGAGGATCCATATTGATGAGGACATTTACATTGATGTGGGAGGAAGAGGAAGTGTGAGGCCTTCTGGGTAAAAACCTTCAGAGGAGATGGTGCAGGTTTAAAGAGACGCTGGACGACTGCTAATCAGACACATTGACCACAGAAAACACAGGCTTTTCAAAATAAAACACTCTCATACCGTCATTTATTGACTCACACCTCTGTCTTTAAAGAGTTAGCCGAGAACCCTTTTATGTTCCTTTGGTTGTATCTAGAACCCACACAGGGGGTTCTACTGAGAACCCTTTTATATTCCAAGGTTTTATCTAGAACAGAGGGTTCTACTGAGATCATTTTTACGGCACAAAGAACCCTTTACGAAAGATTTCACCAAGAATTTCGCCAAACTCTCTTTCTTCCAAAAAACTTCTTTGGATGAAAATGGTTCTTCATTGAACATTTAGTCTTACAAAGAACAGCTGAAAGAACCCACTCTTCAAAAACGGGTTCCTCAGAAGCAAATAGTTCGGAGCAGAACCTTTTTGGAACCCTTATTTTTAAGAGTGTAGCCATAAACTCTAAAAATAAATCACCACTGCTTGTGCTAACTGTTTTTAGGCTACATCAGCTAGTAGGTTCCCCCAACTTCCAGTCTTTGTGCTAAGCTAGGCTAAAGACTTCTTCAGCCTATTTAAATCTCAGCTGTCAGGACAGTTTCTGATTGGTCAACAGAGTTTGTTTACATCACTCAGCTGACTTTTTAAGCTGAACTTCAGAAGCACGAGGAAATTTGCTTTTGTGATGATGTTAGAATCATAATTCAGACATAAATCAGAGTCAAACATCAGGTTTTGTGACAGTTTTGTGGTTAATCTGAAGATGAGACATTTCAGAGCCAATCAAAGCGTCGATGTTAGCGGTAAAAAGAATCTTGTGGTGCGTTCAGGTGCTGCTCACGCTTCATGACTTTGTCTTCAGACTTCATAAAGCTGCTGATCAGGAGACAAAGAGCCTGTTGGGACGTTTTTACTTTGAGACTCAGACTGAGATGAAGCAGTTTTCAGTTTGAAGGTCACTGAGACGAAGGACGACTCTGTTTGTGTTGTCAGTATTTAAATTCCTTCCACTGACAGAACGAGAGCATCTGATTGGCTGAGCGAGTGAGTGGTCATAATGACAGTTCAAAGTGAATCATAAATCCTCTCTTCTTCATGCTAATGACTGCAGGAACGTGAACGGCGGAGGATTTTGTGAGTCAGTGACGCCTTGGGCCGACCTGCAGATTACTTTGATGTCCGCGTCATGTTTCATGTTGATGCAACTGTTGGAATAAAAAACTGTTTTTGGAATTTAATGATACAGAACGTCTTAGTGAGGATTAGAGAGTAAATCTTTATGAAATCTGATGCATCCAGCCTCTGAGCACAGCTTCATCTGGTGTTTGTGATTATGTGTGTGTGGAAAATATAAAATAAATTCAACAAAAACTGTGATTTCTACACAGAAAATTTGACGATGCTTTGTGCCAAATACATTAAACAACAACAAGGCACACAAACATAGAGTTTAATAATAGTAAAGTTCAAATCTCATGATGATTTACAGAAAAATAAGAGAGACTAAAACTTAAAACTGACTGAATCTGAGAGCTGCTGTCTGCAGGTCTGCAGGGAGGACGAACATTACGGAGAGATTAATGCAGTTTAATTACTTTTCTCTGTAAAATGACACAACAACCCCTCTGATACCTGAGTGTGTGTGTGTCTGTGTGTGTGACTAATTAGCTGTATCTGTACCTGTAGGCCACTGTTGTTATTTGATAATATCCATTAAATCTTGTCTCTGATGTTTAGTGTGTTCAGACATGTGACTGTTTATCTGAGTGTCTGTGTCATATTAAAGTGTTTTCAATCAGCCTAAAGTTTCTTATGTTTATAACTTGGCTCTTTCTTTTATTGACGGTGATTTTCTCACAATCCTGATATCACCAGCTGTTGTAAAGTGTTGACTAGGTAACATAAGTTATATAAGAACTTTTTTACAATTTCTCATTTACAGTTTCACTTATCAGACACTTTTCTTATCAAGTGCAGTCAGTCAAGTGAGAAGGTGTTCAGTAAATCAATCAATCAAACATGGTTTGGTGGCTCGTTCCACCATCGGGCTGGAAGAGTCTCGCTCACGACTTTGGTTCTTGGGGTTCAGGTAGGCAGGGGCAGTTTTAGTTTCTGTTTTGTAGGTGAGTGTCAGGGTTTTGAATTTGATACGGGCAGCGACTGGGAGCCAGTGGAGCGATTTGAACAGCTGAGTGACATGAGCTGTTTTTGGCTGTTTGAAAACCAGACGTGCCGCCAAGTTGCAGTAATCAACGTGTGATATCACGAGACCCTGAACCAGCAGTCGTGCTGCATGCTCAGACAGGTAGGATCTGATGTTCCTGATGTTGTTCAGGGAAAAACAGCACAGCCGAGCAGTCGAGACCACGTGGACCTGGAAGGTTAGTCGGTCATCAATCATGACGCCCAGGTTTCAGGCAGACCTTGTAGGTGTGAGCTGGATGGATTCAAGCTGGATTCTGATTTCTTGTTGTACAGAGGGACTGGCTGGGAAGACAAGGAGCTCAGTCTTGGAGAGGTTGAGTTGAAGGTGGCCTTCTTTCATCCATGTGAGATATCAATAATGTATGATGAGATGTGAGCGCAGACTGTGTGGTCTTCTGGAGGGAATGACAGGAAGAGCTGGTTATCAGCAGCATAGTGACAGTATGAAAAACCGTGGGAGTGGATTATTGCACCAAGTGAGGTGGTGTATAATGAGAAGAGAGGAGGGCCGAACACTTACCCTTGAGGAACCCCTGTGGATAAATTGTATGGACGGACCTTAAAATGTTTCACTCAGGACCTCCACACATGCACTTTGTTGCTCTTTATTCTACATCACCGTCCTTTCTGGCAGAAAGCCCCAAAGTTAAACTTTTACGATTGTGTTTCCTACCGATAGATGAGCCTTCACTTCCTGTTTCCTGCCCATAGCCAGTGTTGGTTTGGTTCAGTCACCTCAACCAGACCACAGGAGGTTAAGACACGAACAGGTGAGTCGTCATCACAGGTGAGTCAGAAACAAAGTCAGGATAAATTACCTGAACTCACTTTCTGACCAGCTTAACAACTTTGAATAAATTTGTCTTTGTTAGTTTGATGTTTTGTCTCCATTGTCTCCTTCAGTTGGTCTCTGATAAGACTGTTTATGATGTCAAAATGTTTCTCTCTGCTTTCTTATTTTATATTTTGTCTCTGTGTCCAGCTGTCTCCTCCTCCTCTGTGTGTCTGTCTTTCTGTCAGACAGTGTGTTTTCAGTGTGTTTTCAGCAGTTTGTCCTCCGGGTGTTGAAGTGTTTCTGTTCACAGAGAGATAAGAGACTGAAAGAGACCGAGACAAACAAATGGGACAAACACAGCAACACATGTGACCACTGTGAAAATCTCACTTTATCTTCATCACTCTGTTTGTTCCTCTGATTCATTCGTCTGTCCGTCTGTCTTGTCTGTCTCGTCTGTCTCGTCTGTCTCGTCTGTCTCGTCTGTCTCCTCTTCCTCCTCTTCTTAAAATCAACTGTTTTAAAATAAGTAATTTTCCAAACAATACTAAACACGATGTCTTCATGTCCATCACGTCTCCTGCAGCACGTCCATCAGGACAGACTGAACACTTTCAGCTCCTCCGCCCTTCTGTCCTCAATCAATCGTCCTCATTGACCTCTCTGTCTCTACCCAGTGTGATCAACCTTTGACCTGTGAGACACACAGACCCCCTCATGTCCAGCCAATTAGAGACGCAGAGGAGGAACTGAGCTGCCAATCACAGCCATCGATTGTTTGTGTTTGTAGACGGAGCAACACAAACAGAGCAGGAGGAGACGGACAGAGCCACAGGAGGACGCTGCAGAGAGACGAGGTGGAGACAGATGTAGCTGCTGTGAGGACTCGTGTCCACACAGTGTTGACTTCAGTGCTTCTGTGCTGTGAGAGAAAAACACACAGATAACAAACAGCTAACAATACTTAGTGTCCTGCTGATCTGTCCTCTGTCTCTGTGAGGACACTTTCTGTCCAACACATCAGGATGGGAACTGAACAAAAGGTTGATGTCTTACACAATAAAAATAGTAAGTAAACACTGGACAGTTAAAACGCCACATGAAATACACAAAAACTACCTCGTAAAGTGACAAAGTTAGCAGCACATTAACCCACGAGGGTAAAATCTAACATCTGTCTAACATCTGTGCTGATAAGACTCCTCAAAGTCCGGTTTTTAACATCACCAGAAAAAATGTGATCATTTCTGATATTTTTTAGATCGTTTGGAGCCTGTTTGTTAAACTTCAGTACACGTCTTTTTAATTACACTTTGAAATATGTTCTTACGTTTTTTAAAGGTCAGAGAGACGTGAGAGTGACGTTATTTTGATGAGTTGTGTTGGAATAAAAATGTTGGTAATAAAAGCAGCTTGACAACAAACGGACCTCGTCATAACTCTCCTGGACCCTCTCGTCCCTCGACCCCTTCAATTACTTCCTCCATTGGATCATTTGGCCACGACTCTTCGTCTTTTCTGTGTGTAAAAATCACCGTGTCATCAGTGTACACAGCATTGTGTTAATTAGTTAAGATAAATGTTTGGAAATTATAACGTAATAAGCCAATAAACTCACAACATAGGAACATTTTTACGTTTATTATTTCTTTCAGGAACATCGTGTTGTAGAGCTTCTACTAATTTTTTACTTCCAGGGTAGCCAGCTCCCCTTTGCTCCCCCTTTGAGAAACTGGAGGAAAATCTCTGAAAGAACACACACACACACACACACACACACACACACACACAGTTCAGACTCCTGTTGGCTCTGCATTGAGCTATCAATCAAACATATTGATTGATGGTGCACAGAGCACACACAGGAACCTTGTGTATAATGTAAATACACACGCACACACACACACACACACACACACACAGTCAGCATTGATCGCAGCTCCTCTGGGTTCTTTTTGTTCAGTGATTTAGGAGCAGAGTGAGACCTCCTGCCTGCAGTCTGCACCTCCCTGACTGCTGATCGACTGAGTGTGTGTGTGCGTGTGTGTGTGTGTGTGTGTGTGTGTGTGCGTGTGTGTGTGCGTGTGTGTGGTGTGTGTGTGTGTGTGTGTGTGTGTGTGCGCAGCAGTTGGTTGGTTGTAGCTTGGGGTGGTTACCATGGTGACATCAGCATCTAGAACAAAGCAAAAATATATATATATTTTTTTTCCCCAGGAGGGCAAAGTCATGACCCGCCCTCCTCTGCCTCTGATTGGCTTGTACTTGTTGGTCAGGTTTGGACATGAACACTGATTGGTTAGTATCAGGGTAAGAACATCAGCATGAGCCAATCAGAGGCAGAGGAGGGCGGGCCATGACTTTGCCCTCCTGAGAAAAAAAAATTGTAACTGACACCTGAATGATGTGAGTCGACTTAATTCAACCTGCAAAGACTGCTGGGAAAAAAATATTAAAACCATCGATTCATTTTTATTCTAAACGTCAGTTTTGTGATTAAAAAAATGTGAAGATGTTTGGACTGAAAGAAAAAGGTTGACTGTTGTTGTCCTTGAACACGAAGAGAAAAACATCCACAGAGGAAAATAAATCACTTTTTTAAATTAAGGTTTAAGAAACAGATGAAAAGATTTCTTTGCTTTATTCCCAAGATTCTCAAACTGTGGTACGTGGAGGAACAACAGAAAGTTTCTTAAAACAAAATAAATCATTTCAAATGATCAAACTGTGAATCAAAATTTCAAATGAATGAAAACATACAAAATATGGGATGAAACTGAAGAAATGTAGGTTAAAATAAAATGTGACTTACTTTCATTTGTGTTTCAGTATGAACCTGCTACAGATTTAAGATCATGCGTGCAGCACGTTCATACTTCATTCATGATCACCAGTAGTTACGTGCCAAACTGTGATGAGAGGCGAGACAGTGAGCACACGTGAAATGAAGAAACTTCAGAAGAACTGCGATCGTGGCTCCAAACAGGAACTTTTACGGAGAGAAGCAGATCTGGAGGAGGATATTTGGAGCAGCCGTGTTGAAAGCAAAGCAGTGAAGTCTCCACAGCAGCTGCTACCAACAAACGGCACAGGTAAAATGGTTCTTACAGAGTTATATATTTTCTGAGGTGCTACACAGTATAAAAAGTTTGAGGAACACTGGTTTGTTCCATTCTTTCCTGTTCACTGTGGTCTTTGTCTAAATCAGTCCTTCTGTCTCAAAATACCAATAATACGACTTCTTTTTAACCTCTAAACATAAACAAAGATGATGTCCAGAGAAATATGGCAGAGAGTGAACAGTGTGCCAACCAACCCCGGTCTCCCCTACTGCAGTTTGTCTGCAGAGAAACAAAGTTTGATAAACTTCACTCACACAGTTCTTTGGGATTTTTCTATAAAAATGATCACAGCTTCAATTTTCACTGTTTTATATCTGAACTTTACTGAAAGAAGAAAAGAAAGAGAGAAAAAAAAAAAGAAGGAGCAGCACAACTGTTTTATTTTATTCATAAAATTGTCAATAAATTTTGTTCAAATATTTTGATTCATGTTTTCAAATTAAAGCGAAGCTGGAAAAACAAATATGGAAGCTCGTCTATAATCACGATTCTGTCTTTTACTGACGAAAATGAGCCTCCAAAGAAAAGTGACTGTAAGATTCAAAGCATCACGAGGAGCTGTTTGTTTGTTTGTTTGTTTGTTTGTTTGTTTGTTTGTTTGTTTGTGTTTGTGTTTGTGTTTGAAGAATTTGCTGCTTGTTATTTTCTGGCAAATGATGATGTGACAGATTTGAAATGTGCTGACTGGAGTCAAATGAAACAGTGAAGCCTGGACGGAGATCTCCTCCTGCGCTCCTCCCTGCAGCTGTAAATCTGTCTCCACCTAGCGGGAGGAGAGAGCGGAGCTGCCTGATGTCCTCGCCCAACAGGAGCTGATTAACAAACAAACAAACAAACAAACAAACAAACAAACAAACGCGAACGGACCTCTGACACAGAAAGAATCAGTCCTGAACCACATTAAGATCTGAGAGCAGCAGCAGGTCTCTGCGCTGCGGAGTCTCTCTGCTCCGCGGGTTCTTCCTCAGACACGCCCCCAACAGAGAGAGAGAGAGGAGGAAGAGGAGGAGGAGTAACGTGGTGCTTCAGTTTCTCTCAGCAGCACCTGTGTGACCGCAGCACGAGACGCTGACCAGCCCAACATCCTCCTCTGCGGGTCGGATCGGTCTCCTCTCTGTGCCGCTGCGGTGGTCCCCTCTGTCCTGTCCCCTCTGTCCCTCTGCGGTGTCTCTGCGCGGACACGGACTCTGCTGCTCACTGCGGGACCAGCTCCGGATCGGCGGGGGACTCCGGCGGGGAGACCCGGAGGGGAGCATGTCTGCAGCGGATCAGTGTCAGCTCCGTGTCCTGGTGTGGAGCTCCGGATTCTCCTGATGCTGCGGGACTTGTTGCTGCTGGACGGAAAATAAACCACCGAGGTGACAAAACACGGAGAAACCGGTTTTTAACGGAATCTATCAGGAGACTGAAGCTCTGAAGACTTTTATTCTCTCTGGAGGAGAGTCTATCTTCTAGTTTGTCCTCTTTGACGAGTCCAAACACACAGAATCGGACTTGGGCAGACGGATCACATGTGGATTTGTTTGATTTACGAGGATTCTTGAGTTTTTTCGGTTTTACGCATCGATTTCGTGCGTAAAATCCTTTTTTCTCCCGATGAACCTCGCTCATTACTAATATCTGTTGCAGCTTTGCCTTCTCCCTCCTAAAGAAAATGTTGAGAACGGACTGAACACGAGTGGATTTCTTTGTTTTACACTGATTATTGGGCTTTTTTTAATTACGCATCAATTTCGTGCGTAAAATCCTCTTTTTTTTCTCGGTGAGACTCGTTCTGTAGTTCCATCTGTTGCGGCTCTTTCTCCTCTGACACCTGTGAAAACGGACTGAGCTGTGGATGTTTGTTTTACGCAGATTCTCGGGCCTTTCAGCCTTTAACGCGTGCGTAAAATCCTCTTTTTTCGGTTTTACGCATCGATTTTGTGCATAAAACCCCCGTTTCCTGCCGAACCTCTGTCATTAGTTCCATCTGTTGCAGCTCTCCGTCCTTTCTCTCCTCAGACTCTGATAGAGCCACAACAGTTAATAAATTAATCAATTAGTCATCAACTATTAAAATAATCGCCAACTATTTTGATAATCGATCAATCGCTTTAAGTCATTTTTTTAAAGCTTCCTAAATGTAATTATTTTCTGGTTTCTTCACTCCTCTCTGACAGTAAATTGAATATCTTTGAGTTGTGGACAAAACAAGACATTTGAGGACGTCATCTTGGACTTTGATCAAAGTTTTTCACAATTTTCTGACATTTTATGGACCAAACAACTAGTCGATTCATCTAAAATAAAAGTAATTGTTAGTCAGAGCCCTGGACACTGACAAGGACAGACTGATCACGTGGATTTTTGTTTTACATGGATTTTTGTGGATTTCATGTGTAAAATCCTCCTTTTTCTTGCCGAAACTCATCTGTTGCCTGTAGGAGTCACGATTATTCATATCAATGACCTGATTTGACTTTTGATTTTAAGGTCACAATTCGATTTAACCGTTTTTAATGTTGTCATCGTTAGACTATCAAGTTTTGATTAGTAAATATCAGCTTTTTGGTTTCATGTCCTGACAACTGAGAAATATCGTCTACATGGTATAAAGTGTGATATAACGGACACTAAGCTACGCTGAGTCGCCTTTAAAGGTTTTTTTTTTTTGGACACGTGATTCTGGCTTTGATTTGGATTATTCAAACTGAAAGCTTATTTTCTGTTTAATACAGAAGTTGTGACCCCTTGAGTTGCTCTCTGATGTTCTGTCACTGCTCTGCCGTCCTGTCAGTCCTCCTCTAACGAGCCTCCAGGACCTCCTCCAGGACTATCATGGCGGCCGGAGTGGCGGCGTGGCTGCCGTTCGCCCGTGCGGCGGCCATCGGCTGGATGCCAGTGGCAGGCGCACCCATGCCGGTGCCGCCGCAGGAGCATCACCGTGGGCAGGATGGCCTCATCATGCTGAACGTGAGCGGCACAAAGTTTCAGACATGGCGGGACACGTTGGAGCGCTACCCAGACACCCTGCTGGGCTCCACAGAGCGCGACTTCTTCTTTCACGAGGAGACCAACGAGTACTTCTTCGACCGTGACCCCGACATCTTCCGCCACATCCTGAACTTCTACCGCACCGGGAAGCTGCACTACCCTCGCCACGAGTGCATCTCGGCATACGATGAGGAGCTGGCGTTCTTCGGCATCATCCCAGAGATCATTGGCGACTGCTGCTATGAGGACTACAAGGACCGGCGGCGTGAGAACCAGGAGCGTATCCAGGATGACGAGGAGATGGACCAGACCAACGACCTGGTGTCGGCGGACATGTCCTTCAGGGAGACGATGTGGCGAGCCTTCGAGAACCCGCACACCTCCACCATGGCGCTGGTCTTCTACTACGTCACTGGCTTCTTCATTGCCGTGTCGGTGCTCGCCAACGTGGTGGAGACGGTCCCATGCGGCACGGTGCCAAACCGCGTAAAGGAGATCTCATGTGGGGACCGCTACGCGCTGGCGTTCTTCTGCCTGGACACGGCGTGCGTCATGATCTTTACAGTGGAGTACCTGCTGCGCCTGCTCGCTGCTCCGAGTCGCTACAAGTTCGTCAAAAGCGTGATGAGCATCATCGACGTGGTGGCCATCATGCCGTACTACATCGGCCTTGTCATGACCGACAACGAGGACGTGAGCGGTGCCTTCGTCACACTACGAGTCTTCAGGGTGTTCCGGATCTTCAAGTTCTCGCGGCACTCGGCGGGACTTCGTATTCTCGGCTACACACTGAAGAGCTGCGCCTCCGAGCTCGGCTTCCTGCTCTTCTCCCTCACCATGGCCATCATCATCTTCGCCACCGTCATGTTCTACGCTGAGAAGGGCTCCAGCGCCAGCAAGTTCACCTCCATCCCCGCTGCTTTCTGGTACACCATCGTCACCATGACGACGCTCGGGTAGGTGATGCTGCTGGATGATGAGTGGTGCTGGTGGAGGGCGTGTCTGAGCTGCTGGTTGATGCTGATAAATGTTGAGATTCATTCAAAAGTCTGTTAAGATTTTGTCTAGTTTTGTTTGTCTCAGCTGGAGGAAAGTTGTGTTTCACTCTGTGCTGACAGAAACTCATTCAAAGTGTCTCCAGATGTTGCTGCAGGTTTGAACATCTGGAGAAAGAAAGTTTGTTGAGTCTTGAATGTGTAGAAACCTTCAGACTGTTAGTTTGTGACGTTTTCAGGTGAAGTTCTGAGCAGCTGAAGGACGATCAGGTGTCAATTTGTGTTTCCGTTTCTCTGTCGAGATGTTTGCAGGATTGAACCTTTGGATTGTTGCTAACATGAAGCTCATGATCAGCTTCTTCCTCTCAGATGTATAGATACATAATTCATTGTCCTCTGATTGAGGACTGCACACACACACAGAGGAACACTTGAGGAACATCAATAAAACAAAGTGACACAGAAAACGCAGCCACAGGGAACACAGAACACAGAACAGTCACAGAACACGAGTCAGTGTCAGTGTTACAGAGATGTCAAAGCTCGTACTGCAGCGTGCTCAGAGATTTTTCACACATCACAGTTGTGTATCTGCAGTCGGTTCATGTTGTAGAGAGTCTGTCGGTTTTCATCAGTCTTCATGATGGTTGTCTGTCCGAGGTGCTGAAAAGGAGTAAATACGTCTCAGCTGAAATCGTTGTTTCAAAGAAAAACAGTCTCTCTCTCTCACACACTCTCTCTCTCTCTCTCTCTCTCTCTCTCTCTCTCTCTCTCTCTGATAAGCATCTCCCTCAGCTGACCTCTATCAAACCTCCTGTACAGACGGTGTGTTTATTGATTATGAGCTGAGGTTCCCAAACTTTTTCTGCCTAAGAGCCACAAGTGAATTTTTTTGCCTCCCCAGGACCCAAACTTGTAAAAATACATCATGAATTTATGATGAATTTATTTAAATATAAAAATACTGAATGCTTGCACTGTCTGCTGAAACAGTAGAGGCTTTTAATTTGAAATGCATACAGGAAGTGTTGAGGTTTTATTTTAAATGAGGCCACTTACTAAAATATTGTCATGATGACCAACTTTTCCCATCATGCCTGGACTGAGCAGTAGTGTAAGTTTGCAGTTTTATGCTTTCTGTTTGTGTTCAGAACAGGCACTTTTATCAGAGTTGATAATTTGATCTGATACGTATCATGAAACATCACCAGTCAATATGTTGTGATATACTGTCGTACTCTAAACAAGGTGATATATTGTTATTTTTTGTCTAATGTCAGTAAAACTGTCTCAGTATAACCAACACACACTTTTTTATCCAATCAGAGCTGAAGATAGAAAACAACGCTGCTCCCTGGTGGTCGGAGGTTTAAATGTAACAAAATGAACCTCTGTGCTGTAACGGGCAGAGAGGAACACAGGAGAACAGGGACTTTGATAAAAGAAAGGCAAAATTAGGTTTCACTAATTTTATTTACTTCAGAGAACATTGGTTTATTTGTTTAATGATGTTCTAAAATTTTCTTTACAGCATTTAATTAAACTTACAGCAGCTTAAAGACAGTAAAGTCTTGTTGAGTGTTGAGTTTGTGTTCCTCTAAATTTTGACACCAAGATTTTAATGTTTGCTTCAATGTTTCAGTTATGTGTCTCTTTGATTACCAATAATCAGTATTGGTCCTGACATCTGGTTGAGTTCTTCGTCTGCAGATTGATCAAACGAGACGTCTGTGACGGTTTTCAATCTTTAAAAATCCACAAACATCAAACAGAAAAATTAAAGAGTCCGACTGCAGCTGTTTGATCATTAAACTCTGTGTGTGTTTTGTGTGTGTGTGTGTGTGTGTGTGTGTGTCGTAACCTCTGTGTAACCTCGCTCTGACTGAGCGTGCTCAGTAGAGTAAATCTCTTCAGTTGTAGTTTGATTCAGTTTGAGGATCAAATCAGCGTCTGTCTGAGGGAAATAAAATCACAGCGTCTCCTCCTCCTTCTCCTCTTCTTCTTCTTCTCCTCCCTCAACAACACTTCCTGTCAGTTTCTGCAGCTTGTTACAGCTCAAACATCATCAAACATTTCTCTCAGTATTTGTTTTTTTGCTCTTTCTGTAGTTTTTTCATGGTGTGTCTCTGTCCGTGGTGCTGAAACTGAGCATCTGTCTCTGACCTCTGTGGAGGATCAACAGACTTCAGCCCACAGAACTGAAGTTATTCATCTTTAACCTCAGCAGACTCAGTGAAAACTGACAAACCAACTAAGCAGACAATCATTCAGTCAAGTGAGGCTGGAAATTCTGCATGCAGCTCATAAAAGTTGACATATTTCATAGAAAAACTGCATCTTATTCCTCAGTGAGTTATCTCAAAATACTCAAAAAATTCATAGATATGCAACTAATGATGTTCTTTTTTTACATGAATAATCTTTAAAATGTCAGTAAACATTAAAAAAAATCAGATTTAGTTTCTGAAAAATAAGAGGTTGAGTTTACTGAGTAAAACTCTGCAGAACAGACAGACGTGTTTCTTAATAAATGATTAATTGATTATCTTTCACTGATTGTTATATTTTCCAGTATTGATGTGAGCATTCTGCTGTTCTCTGTCCGTGGAGCTGAAACACAGCTGAAGGATGAACTTTTCATCACTTTTGGATTTTGTATTTCTTTACTTTAATCAGTTGTGATGAAGAAGTTTCAGAAACTAAAACAAAACATTGGAGTCAGTCGACGAACATCTGAGCTCATTAGAAACAGATTTTACTGAGTAAAATCAAACATTTGTTCTGACAGCAGATTCCTGGTTGTGATGTTTGTGGAGGACAGTTGATTTGTTGGTTTGGCTTTTCTTCTTTCTGCACCTGGATCAGATTGAAATCGTGTAATTGACTCAGTGTTTTGTAATTTGAGAGTTTAATCCAAACATGTGTACTTATTTTTCAATGGAGCCTCCACCTGCTTTCACATGTTTGGACTATTTTTCAACTAAGTGATCAATCTGGCAATAATGTTCCCACTAATCACAAATCAATTATTGTCAGAGAGAAAGAAACCAGAAAACATTCACATTTAAGAGGCTGAAATCAGAGAATTTTGATTTCCAGATCAAACAACAAACAGGAAACAAAAACAAACAATTGGACGAATGTTTCCTCTGATGATCCTCATCAAAACAAACAAACAAACAAACAAACTGCAGCTGATTAATTCTTGATTATAATCATCAGAACCAAATTACTGTTTATCAAAAACTGATTAATGAGGCTGAAAACTGGTGCTGAATCAATAATCATCTATTATTGATCAGTGATGGAGGAAAACAACTTTTTATTTTTTTTGCAGCAAAGTTTAATTAAAATTTGTTCAGTTTGTGTTGAAGTGTTTCTTTTGTTTGTGTTCATTTAAACAACAAAAACAGATATGTTTGTTTGTTTGTTGAGACTGTTTCCTGATTGGTCAAGCTGCAGACGGAGTAAAAACAAAGTGACTCTGCAGGTTTTCTGTCTCCTGCTCTTCATGTTGCTGCAGCTCCGACAAACATGAGTTCACTGACTGAAATGAGTCTTTGTTACACTGAGTAAACACACACACACACACACACACACACACACACACCTGCTGCTCTGATCAAACAGCTTGTGGCAGGTTATATAATCACACATCATGTCAGACTGAAGCTTTGTCAGTCAGAACAAACTGATCAATATTTAATGATCAGACTGATCACAATTCAGACAGGATGGAAACTGAACAGTTATTAAACAACATAAGCACTCTGACAACAACAAGATAAACAACAAGATAAACAAAAACAAACTAAATATATATTTTAGTTTACTGGTTTATTTCAGTCCTGGTTGAAACTTTCACAAAAAGATAAATATATCAAATAAAGTCATTAAAGTGATGGAAGCCCTGCAGGCTGAAGCTTTACCTCATTATACCTACTGTTTCTATAGAACATGTTCTGATAGAGAACGCTCTCACTCCTGCAAAACAAAAGACAAACAAAGCAGAAGTTCTAACAAACAAAACAGAGACTGAAACAAGACATTTCCCACAGATATAAATATAAATATATATGTCAGTGTCATCAACAAAGAAACAAACTTTAACCAGTGAGACACTGTACAGACTTCATTTACATACAATTTACAGTTTCATTTATTCTTTTATCCAAAGTAACGTACGTCTGACAGCTGATGCAACATAAACAAGGATCCAGTCAGTCTGGACAGTATAAAGAGTTTGGGGCGAGCACTGAACCTTGTGGGACTCCACATCACCTCCATCAAAACTGATTCAACATTATTTATTTGTATATATTGATATATTTCATCAAGGTAACTTTTGTAACCATGTGTACGCTTTATAGGGATGTTCCCAGCAACTAATTTCTCTGTGGACTAAACGCAAAGTTTAATTTAGTCGAGTCGACTAGTCTAACAGTAAGAAAACACTCAGAAAACTGAGCACAGTTTATTAATTGATCATGTTAAACACGGTCTGAAAAAATACTGTGTGTATTAAGAGCTGTTTGAAGCCGTTAATTAAAGTCCACACAACAAATCATATTTTAAACGCTGCTGAATTTTGACACTTTGTGTTGTGCAATATAAACATCACACATTATCCTAAAAAACGACAACTCACTAAATCATCATTCATCGTTTATCCAGAGCTGATGTCAGCTATGACACAGTCTGGCTAACGTTAGCAGTGCTAGCAGCAACAGGTTAATAAAGGTTTGTTTAACTCCAGATGAATTCATACAAACAGGTCAAAACTGTAACTCAAGAACATGTAACATTGCACTGTTGTGTATTTGATCCCAGGTGATCATGCACATCCCTGATACTGTGTTTCATCCAATCATGAGGCAGGAATTCAGGAACACACATATCGGTTGAGTTAAACACGTTAAAGTTCGTCTCACTGTGATGAAGTTTGTGACCAAAACAGACGAGAAACTGACCTGAAGCATCACTGACAGTCTCACACCAGCAATTAGACGGATCCCATCAAACATTCCTGTCTGCTTCACGTCTGTTACTGTCGATCTTTAAAGACTTTGTAAAGTCACAAACAGGTTATTCAGACTGATCGATGTGATTGATCAAACACATTCATTCATTCAAACCGACAGGACGAAAGATTCTGAGATCTGCAGCTGAAATGACGATTAGTTAATTGATTAACTGAATCAGATGAAAATTAATCAGCACCTACTTTGATAATTGATTTAGTTTTTGAGTCTTAATTCAAGAAAAACAGCCAAACTTTCACTGAGAACATGAATACCTGATTTTCTCTGTGGTTGATGATAATAAACTGAATTTCTTTGTGTTTTGGACGTTGTGTTTCAGCATTTTTCATCATTTTCTGATGTTTCAATCAATTAACACAAAACAGCCTGTAAGAATCATGTTTCTTTTGTTTATATTTACACATTTTTTATTAGTTAGTTTTATTCCAAATCTCTGTTTGGTTCCGACTGAAGTTCAGTTCCATCTGAAGGAGAACCATCAGGTTCCACTGTGGTTCTCTGTGTACTGATCAGTTATTAAAGGTCAGATTGTTTATAGAGTCACTGAGGAGGTGAATCAACAAGTCACATGATCACCTGTGTGTGTTAGGTGTGTGTGTGTTCTCTGGTTGCAGCTCAGTGACCTGAACAAACACACATGTATTATTTAGTCACATGACCTCCTGCTGCAGAGACACAGAGAAATAAAGACAGACGGAGACACTGAGACTCAGAGGTCAGATGTGAGATCAGATCTTTGATTTCTTTGCTGTTCTCAGCTCTGAAGAGTTCAACTGAAACTTTAACGCTGCTTTTTTCTTCTTGAATCTTTGAAACTTTTTGCAACAAATCAAACATAAATTAACAAAATAAATAAAAGACATGCAGCCATATAAAAAGTTATTAGTCTAAAACTAGAGGAATTAGTTTGGTTGAGACAGGAGACGGACTTCTGTTCTCAGAGTTTGTCCTTCAGGCTCGTCTTCTCTCCAGGCCGGTTCTAGTGTTCAGGTGCAGAGGTGCTGCCTTTGAGACCAAAGTGAGGGAACTAAAGTCTCCTTTGTGCCTTAAACACCACAGATTACACAGAAGGTTGTAACCTGATTGGCTGATCGACATTGATACGTATCAGTGTCTATTTTTAGTTTAATGAGCACATGATGTGAAGAACGAGGCTCAGTTCACACAGTCAGCAGAGTTTGATCTGTTCAGTCGTCCTCACTGGAGGAGAAAACACTTTAGTAATCGAGTATTTCATGGATAAATACTTTTGCTTTGATGTCTGATTTGTGGGGTATATTATGCATCTGTGTGTGTGTGTGTGTGTGTGTGTGTGTGTGCCATAATAATAACATGAATGATGCTCAGGATTTCATAAATATTAGTGGTAGTGTGAAAAAGCTCCATATTCTCAGGAGATGGTGGTTCTACACAGAAAACCACTCAGATATGTGAAACGATTAGTGGCAGTGATCATTCGTGTATTAAAATGTTCATATTTACTGAAGAAAACTTGTAATAATGTGACATTTGTTTGGGTCTGTATCAAACATCTAGAGAACAACATTTGTCCTTTTTCAAAACATTGTGATTTAGTTCTGGTTCTCTGTTTCGGATATTGCACTTGGTCATATTGCTATATAATAATAATAATCTTTTGTATTAATTGTGCAGCTCGAACAGTCAGTTTGTCAGTGTGGCAGTCAATATACAGTTCAGGTTACAGTGTGTCAGATCATAAACACTTCAGCTTCTTAACAATGAGAAAAGTCTTAATTATTCACCAACTGCTGGAAAAATGACAGGGTTAGCCCTGAAGTTAGCGGAGTGCAACAGGCTGTGTACAAAGTTAGCTCAGGTGTGATCGCATCTGTTCAGAAGCTTTTTAATCAACCTTGAACTGCAGCATCTTTTTGGAAACTTTAAAAAAAAAAATCTATCATAATAAATCCAGCACTGAATATCATCTGTAATTGTGTTGAAAACAGATGCTGTTGTTGTTTTTGTTTTTGTTAGCATGTTGTTAACCGTCCCCTGGCAACTCAAAGATACCTGGGAATGAGTCTGTTGACCAACCAGAGGCTGTATTCTTGACTTTTTGACCAATCAGAGGCTGTGGTCTTAACTTGTTGACCAGTCAGAGGCTGTGATCTTGACTCGTTGACCAATTACAGTTAGTTCATCTCAAACGCTTTCTATTGTCCCCAAGACAACGGAACGTTGTTACTCTCAAACCCTGGTTTCGTCTGCTACGATTCCCTACATGTGATACAACCAGAAACCGTCACGCCTGATGGCTGTTTCACTTCCTGATGCCGTACGTCTGTCAGATCTGAATGGTATCATGTATCCTGAACTCAACATAAATCTAACAAGTCATGTCAGTAGCTCCAGCAGGCAGCAGGAAGTCAGTTGCTCCGATCGGACCAGCAGGCAGCAGCTCTTGTGTAAATCATCTCAGGGGGTTTTATTTTAGCCGTGATTTCCTCTGCAACTCCCAGGCACTTTTTCTGCAGAAAGCTGCAGTTGATGGAGGTGATCTCGAACCTCTCAGGGCAGTTAATCAATCACAGATCACAGACCCTGCTGCAGAATTCAGAGTGAGATCTGCTGCTGCTGGTATCGACTCTTCACTCTTCTTTTGACTGTTCCATTTCCTTCTCCTGCCCGTCTCTTCTTCTTCTTCTGTCTCTGCGGGATGATCCGCCGTTAATGCTGCTAATTAAATTAATGCATTAGCTGCTCAGAACACACACACAGACTGTCTCAGTGATTATTTTTAATAGGCTCTGTAATGAAGCCACCTTAGAGGAGCAGCCGAGCACAAACGATGGTTTCGTGTTGTCATCCCAAAACGCTGCTCCTGTTTAATTTGGAAATGACCGTTTTAATGACACTCGGAGCGACTCACTGCCAGACTCACACTGATTTCTGGGTGCCAGACAATTAGAGGAGAGATGAAGAAGAGGAGATGAAGTGCAGGGATTTGCATACTTGGAGAGTGATGAGGCTTTTCCCAAAACTCACAGACTGACAGGAAGATGAATGTAGTGACCTGAAAAGCAGCTGCAGGGCCGCATGAACCCTCAGGTGGAGGCTGCAGGTCCCTGCTGGTTTAAACTGAACACGTCCTCTGATCTGATCCAGCAGACGGTAACAGTTGAAACAGGTTTTATTTCAGTGTTTCCAGAAACTCATATTAAGACATTATTTATCACTGACAGCAGACGTGGGCTGAATATTAAAGTTTATGAAAGCAGCAGCAGCCAGGTTGTTGAGGCTGTATGCAGCTTGTGAGGAAGCCTGCAGACACGACTCAGGGATTTAAAAAATGATCTTTTCACGTACAGGTAATTTACTCAAAGATAATGCATAACATTTTAAAACTTTTGTTGGAATTCATGTTGGAATCCCTCCCAGTGAAATACAGACCGTTTAGCTTGAAGCATTGTAGCCGGGTTTAAGGTAGCAGCTAGCTAATGTGAGTTTACCGGTTGCTACCAGAGCAAGTTCTT
Source organism: Lutjanus argentimaculatus (assembly GCA_034769285.1). Classification (NCBI taxonomy): domain Eukaryota; kingdom Metazoa; phylum Chordata; class Actinopteri; order Lutjaniformes; family Lutjanidae; genus Lutjanus; species Lutjanus argentimaculatus. Next base: position 12,857,253 of record JAWZSL010000005.1, on the reverse strand, counting down.
ATGTTAAGTAGTGAGGGCATGTGGGGTGATGCGTCTTTCACGTGTAACACCGGACTCAGAGCACTAGAGGGCGATACTCTACAGCTCACACATTCAGTGGCACCAAAATCAGTAACTGAAATCTGCGCTATGATTCGGTTCAGTACCGTCATTTAGGAACTAGCGCCATCGTGGCACCAGGATGCAAATTTGTTTTTGGGTATCAACATGTTTTCATCGTAGAACTCTGAGCCCTGTGGTGTGTGTTCAGTTCAAAGTTCATTTTAAACCTTTGGTCGCCTAAATATTTCTTGTTCAGCTCTCCGTTGCACTAAAACACACGTTGGGATGCACAATATTTGGTTTCTGTTGATATCTGATATTTTACAACTCATTTTGCTGATTGCTGATCTATCTATCTAATCTGCTTTTCAAAATAAAAGCCAGTTCTTTTCTGAATAAAATACAGTGCTTTTCAAAACAAAATGCAATGCTTTTCAAAATAAATGCAGTGATTTTTAAGATAAAATTCAGGGCTTTTCAAAATATAAGAATAATCAAACTCCTGCTGACAGTTTTCTCTCTTTGTTCTTCATTAATTGGTCGTAACGATCTGAACGACGCCTCTTCAGACAGACAGGTAAGTCTTGTATTGTTGAAGGATTGTGATTGGCTCGTCGTCACATGACCGACGCTGAACAATCACTGAAAACAGACACTTTAACAAAAGTTTAGATACTTGAACTAACACATCACACGATCATACTTAACCTGTCACCTTATGAGCAGAAATGTTCATTTCAGGATGATACTATATTTCATTTTAATGCCTTTATTGGCTGATTTTTATTTATTTATTGGTTTATTTAACAGGGATGATGTCCTATAAACACACCAGAGTTCCTCCCTGGTACTGATGATGTGCAGAGATTATCGTGTGTCTCTGAGCAGTCAGCTGTTCGTTCTTTTAAAGTACGTTTAATATTAAATCTGTTCTTTGGTCGCCCCGATGCACCGTGCTAACCAAGCTAGCTCCTCCTCAACTCCACCCTCTTGTCCAAATATGGTCACTTCTGCTTCCAAAAAAAACCAAGATGGTGATGCCAAAATTCCAAACTAGAGACTTTAGAACTAACTGATCCTCCTCCTCCTTCTCCTCCTCCTCCTCCTTCTCCTCCTCCTCCATCCTTCTGTTGCTCTGGAGGTTTAACTCCCTCATCCTCCTCTCATTTGTGACGAGTCAGCCAAAACCGACAGAAACAGTTTAGCCGAGTCGTGTCTTCTTCTTCTTCCTCTTCATCTCTTCAACACCAGAAATGAAATAATCGGCAGCAGCAGCAGAGTGTCGGAGCTCATTGATCCGGAGCTGCTGTGAATATCAATGACACACTGATAAATACACTGCTACACACACACACACAGCTGCAGTCACACACACACACTCAGAGTCATTCAGCTGCAGGAGGAAGAAGACGTAAAAAGAAGAAGAAGAAGAAGAAAAGGTCTTTTATTAAAGAACCACAGCAGCAGCAGCTTCAGATAAAAACACCCCGGAGAGTCTCTGCTCTCACTTTCTTCTTTTCTGCGTCTCTCCCTCGGCATTCTGGGAGTTCAGATCAGCTGGTGTCAGCAGAATGAAGCGAGGAGTCGCTGAGAGACGGTTTGATGTCGATCTGACATAAAATCCACCGTCACTGCTGCTGCAGGACCAGACAGGATGTTACACTGTACAAATATGATGTTACACTGTACAAATATCATCATCATGATTTGATCTGATCAGTTTTTACAGAGAAGAAATGAACAGAACAGGTTCTGGATCAGTTTGTAACATTATTCATGTTGTTTCCACAGTAAGGTAAACTTTATTGTCCCACCAGGTGGGAAATTTGTCTTGGGCTACCCGCCCATACTGCAGCCATTAAAATAAATAAATAAAACAACATGAGGAATGGAATAAAATAAATCTTCATCTGTACGCACAGCATCTCTAAAATCAGGAAAGTCTTTTTTTTTTTTTTAACATTTTAAAGTAAAACTAAAGATGATAAACTTTATTTATTCAACAGCTTTGATGCATTTGTGCTGAAAAACATAAAAGCTCATTAAAACTAAAATATTCAGTAAAATATTAGAGAGGTGTCTTGGTTTATATTTTAGTTTGACAAAGAAAACAAAACAACCTGCTGACAGACACGTAATAATAATAATAATAATAACAATAATAATAATGATAATAATGATAATGATAATGATAATAAGATTCAAACTGTTTGTTTTTCCAAAAACCAAAAGAAAAACATCAAATATTCACACATGAGAAGACTTTTTTTGATTAAAATTTAAATGCAAAATTAATTGATTATGAAAAGTGATGCAGGTTTTCTGTTGGTTGATGAGTTTATGAGTTTATGGTTTCAGCTTCATGACAAAGATGATTTTTCTTCCTGATGAGGAAACAATGTTCATCTCCAAAACTAATTAATGATTAATCTGCTGATTAATTTCTCCATTAAATGATGAATTATTTGATTAGTTTTGTTTATGAAAATATAAAATCATTGTTCCTTCAACGTCGTCAGTTTACTGAATTCAAACAGAGAAAAATGTTTCAAAGGCAGAAAACATTTGATTATTATTAAAATTCTTTTTATTATTGTTAAACCAGAACTGTGCACAGAAATATTTTTATAATTGATATATTGATCAATATAAAAATATTTTATATTTTAAGTGTTTGATTTATAACCTGCAGTTCTTCTGTACAAACACCATAAAAGAAGAAGACGTGATGATGGACGGTTTCTATTCTGATGTGTGACTTCAGGCTGCAGTGACAGATCGTTTCAGATGATTGATTACTGATTGATTGGTTTGCAGAGTCCTGCAGCTGCTGATCAGGAACGATGAATAAATATTTAAATCTGAATGTTTTTTTTAAATCTTGTGCACAAATGTAGAAACGGTTCAAATTAAAAAATAAATATGAGAAATTTTATTAGTTTGTTTTTTTTACAGTTTTAGTTTTAATCATTTTTTTCACCTGAAACAGTAAAAACAGTTGTATCTGTGAACTGACTGAGCCTCACCTGTCGTCGCACCTGTCGAGGGTCCGTGGCCCCCGGGGGCCTCACCGTCTGTTATGATCTGTGTCTTAGAGTCAGACCTGATCTGGTTTCCTTCTCTGTGACCTGATCTCCGGTCAGTCCACCACGACAGGATCCGGTGGCTCCGCAGGTCACCTGTCTGCACCTGCTGCTGAACATGTGACCTGTGGTCCCGCCCCCTCCCCCCCTCAGTCACACCTGGACGTGCGGAGGAGAAACACACTGCTGCAGCGTGACGACAAAACCGACAGAAACACGAGTTTGAACAGCAGCACAGTTTGAATCTCACATCACCAGCCGCTGAGGCTCATGGGTAATGTAGTTTTTAAAGACTCAGAGACAAAAAGAAAACAGGAAGTATGAATATTTCTGCAGTAAAAATGGTTCATTTAAGAGGAAATTCAAATAATTCTGCAGTAAAATGAGGAAATTAAGACTGCAGCTGAGGTTAAAATGAAAAAGTTTGAAAAGAGGTTTAAGTTTTGAGCTTCAATCAAAATAATTGTTCAAAATCTCAAGTAAAGAGATAAAAACAGGAAACAGAATTTGTCAGAAAAGCAGTTTCACAAAACAGAAAACTGAAGAAATGAAACAAAACACATGAAAACTGATAAATACTGTAAATATCAACAGAAAGTCTTTTCACAATTACTGAAAGAAAACCGTTTTCTTGTGATTATGATTGAATTAATTCAATATTTTAATATCTGGTGGGATATTTCTTTTTTTAAATTGAGATACAATGTCATGTGATCATCTTTCATCTGAGCTGCCAAACGTTTCATTTTCAGTCTTTAGTGAATAAAACAAATAAAAAGAGAAAAAGAGAACAAATATGGAATCGGTGAACAGATGTCAAACAGATGTTCATCATAAATACATATTAATATTTTTGCCTTCACAATAAGAGCTTTGTACAGACAGAAGACGGTTCTGTTGCCATGGAGACGGGTCCTTATATTCTAAGAGTCGATCGTGTTTGTGGTTTTGATTTAAAAAATGTCCTGTAAACTTTTACAGAAACTTTCTGATCCGTCATGTCGAATCTTTGCAGTATTACACCATCACACTGTAAAAACAAAATAGTTGATATGACTTCAAATTTCAAGGCAGCGCAGTGCAACAGATTTTTTTTATTTTGAGCCAAACTCAAACTCTAAAGATTGAAAAAAACTTTAAAAGGTTTTGCCGACCTTTAATCTTTATCTTTATTCAGTACTGAAACAACTGAAAATATTGAAAGATTTGATTTTGGCTCAGAACTGTTTCTGTCTGTTTCTTTGACATTTTGAGTTTTCTCAGCTTTTTGGTTTTTACAGTGCAGCTCGTCTCTGTGACCCCAACAGCCCAAAATACTCTGATGATGATGATGATGTGAATGTGATGATGTTCCCTGATCTCAGTAAAGACATTTAAAATGATGTCACAGAGTTGTGCAGGTGTGTCCAGGCGTTTAAAGTTTCAGGTGAAGGTGAAAACAAACTGTGTTCAGGTGTTAAGCTCCGCCCCCTCCACCTGTCCAGGCTCACCTGTCAGGATCACCTGCAGGTGAGTCAGGCATTTGATCTTTGTTGGTTTCTCACATGTAGAAACATGCTGACATGTGGAGATGAAACATGATCACATGACCTCAGGTACCACACACACCTGACAGGCCATGTGACACATGAGGGAGGGTTCCAGTAGTCAGGTGGCTCTGTTCTGTTGGTCATTTGGGAGGTTCTACTACCACTGACAAGGATTTAAAGTCTTTTACACACCTCTGTGTCTTGTAATAGTTTTGAAGGAGGTTCTAGTGTCATCGAGGAGGATTGTTAAGTCTTTTGAAAACGTCTGTATCAGTGAGGAGGTTCTAATGTCCTTATAGGAGGTTCTTGACATCATTTAGGTGGATTTTTTGTATTTTAAGCACTCTCTGTCGATGACATCATTGATTATGACACAGGTGGATAGAACAGTGGTGAGAACAGGCTGCAGAACTGTGGAGGGAACAGATGAGCAGGTGGGCGGGGCCTGCAGGTGATGGATGGTGACTGAAGAGAAAACACAGACCTGAATGAAGCTGCTGGTCGAGTTGGATCAGTCTGATCTCACAGACATACCTGATAATACAGAACAAAGAACCAATCAGTGAGGTTCTTGTTTGTCCATCAGCAGTGAAACAGATCGATCAGCTGACACAAACCTGAGAGGTTCTCTGACTGTTTAAAGCTTCTTTATTTCTGCCGTTCTCCTCGTGTTCACTGAGTTCCACAGTTAAATGTGCTGCAGCGCCTCATTGTTTCAGTGAGATTAAAACCAGGCGGAACGAGTCCCAGTGGAACAAGAACACAATAAAACTCAATAAGAGCAGTTTGAAGAGCACTTTACTGTGTTTGATTGATGTTCTCTGAGAACACATTCAGCATGTTCTCACCTCTTTATGATGTTTTTCTCATTAGAACAGAAACTCCCCCGACACACACACACACAAACACAGAAATGTAAATCCATTAAGTCTGCAGCGACTCTCACAAACAGCAAACACATTAACAGCTAATATGCTAACACGGCTATAAATCTACGACACAATAATAACAGGAGAGACGAAGCTAACGAGATGAACAAACAGCTCACACACGCTCTCATTTTATTTTCCTCTTCCTCTGGCTCAGATCAGAGTTTCTACACGTCACGTTAAAACTCTGTGTACCATTTTAAACCAGCCATTTCTACACCTTTTAGCTTTTTATCTCCCTTTGTTGCAAAATTTGCCTTCTTATGTGTTGACTTCTACAACAATAATCTAAAGTTTAAAGGTGCAATAAGTCAGAATGTTTACATTTATTAATAATCAGATTGTACACAGTTAAACAATTCTCCAATTTTCCCCAATAGTGTGCAACTGCAACTAATATTAGCTTAGAAAACGCTGATGTCAACAAACTACCAGCACCCACAAAAACAAAAGGTCCAAAGTCAAAGCTAACATTACTGCAAAGCAGGTGAAATTTATTGTATTATTGTGGTTTTAGCTGGCTAACATTAGCTAAAGTTTCCTTGCTAACAGGTATGAATTGTTAATTAGCTAACTTAACAAATTACTGTTTTGAGTGGAGCTAATTCATCCTCATCCCAGAACTAACTTGCCATCTATATATGACCTTAAAAGCTAACATTTCAAAGCGGCTAACACCAGATCCAGGATGGACTGCAGCTCACTGGCTAACATTAGCTCGCTCACTCACTGATAACAAAATACTTGCAGATTGGAGTTAGCTGTTAGCAAAATACTAGCTGAGTGAATATGTTAGCTGGATGGCTGCCAAATGATTTTTTTAAAGCAACAATAAATCATGAAATTTTATGTTATACTTACTTTCAAACCAAATGCTCCCAAATGATTTATTTGAATTTGTATTAAGTAAATTTTTCAACACTTAATCTCTGATCATACTCTTCTTTCATAAGCTATAATATTTATTGATCATAAAATAGTTTCAGGATCAGGATTTTTACAGTTTATTTCTATGCAAACAGCTGCTGAAGTCGATTTATTAATATCTTTTTAAATAAAATTATTATTTGTTCATATTAAATCAGAGTGTGTGTCTCTGTGTGTGTGTTTGTGAAGAAGAAGAAGAAGAAGCTGCAGGTGAACCGGCTGCAGGAACACACATCCAGGCTAAAGGTAAATGGTTGCCATGGTGATGGCAGTCAGGCAGGCAGGGACCTGGGCGGCCGATTGGCCCTAAGCTTGTTAAGTCAGATAAAAGATGATATTAAACGTCTCTTTGTGTCTCTGCTTCTTCTTCTGTTTCTCTTTCATCCGTCACTTCAAAGAAAAGCTCATTTCTTCTCCTGAATCGTTTTCGGCTCCTTCAGACTGAAGACAAGATTTTATTCACACAATCAAGAAGAAAAACACATTATTACATATTTCAGACGGCAGTGTGTGTGTGTCTGTAAATCACTGAATGGTTGTAAAGGCTGAAAATGAGAAGTACTGCGGATTTTAACTGGAACATAATAAATCTGCAGTGAAATAATCGTGGACTGAAAGCAGCTGCCAGACTGAAGAGTCCTTTAAGAAGGAGGTGCAGGAGGAAACCTCGGGGTCCTGGAGTGGACTCGAGGGCCGTCGAGGGTCTTTGAAAGACTTCCAGGAGGTGCTGATGGACTCCTTCAGGTCCTTCAGAGAGATTCTTGTGTCCTTTCATGGTTTTCTGGTGAGCAGATGTTCAGAGCTGACACTGTTTCTGCTCCACATTCAGTCAGTGAAGATGAAAAAAATGGAAAATCAAAGAACCAAACAGAAAAAAAACAAAATAAGTGCCAACATTACAAACATCTGCAGGTGTGTCTGTTAACACTCGAGGTGCCGTAAGAGCTCAGTCTGAATTCCAACCTCGATCATCTCTCATGATAAATATCCAATCAAGAGTGTGAGTGTTTGTTCACAACTTATGGACCAATCAGAGGCTGTGTTCACGACTTGTTGACCAATCAGAGGCTGTGTTCACGACTTGTTTGACCAATCAGAGGCTGGTGTTCACGACTTGTTGACCAATCAGGGCTGTCTTCTGGCTTGTTGACCAATCAGAGGCTGTCTTCCTGGCTTGTTGACCAATCAGAGGCTGTGTTCATGACTTGTTGACCAATCAGAGGCTGTCTTCCTGGCTTGCTGACCAATCAGAGGCTGTGTACAAGACTTGTTGACCAATCAGAGGCTGTGTTCACGACTTGTTGACCAATCAGAGTCTGTGTTCACGACTTGTGTTGACCAATCAGAGGCTGTGTTCACGACTTGTTGACCAATCAGAGGCTGTGTTCACGACTTGTTGACCAATCAGAGGCTGTCTTCCTGGCTTGTGTGTGACAGCGCTGATCTTTAGGATTATTAATAGATCAGTGCACTGATCTCAACATGAGACTGACTCTTCAAAATAAAATGTATAGTCATAAACAATCATCAAACCTCAGATTCAGGAGGAACACTTTTGGTTCTGTGCTGGCTGTGGAACAGTGGAACAGCTCTTTATGTGTTGGGACGTGTTCAGTGACACATTTTTAATTCAGTTAATATTTGATGAAATTGTTCTACACTTTATAATTTATTGCATTTATGACTAAATTATTAATAATAAGTAAGTCAGTGTGTGTTTTACCAGGTAATGTAAACAGACATATACGTTACATACAGTGTGTGTGTGTGTGTGTAAAACACAAACTAACAATGTTTATAACATTTTTACTGTACACACACACACACACACACACACACACATACACACCACACACACAGGATGAGTCATTGAGTCAGTGTCTGGAGAAAATCTCTGTCTACTATAATAAACAACAATAACAGTAGTGTGTGTGTGTGACAGAAAACAGAAGGCTTTAAGACACACACACACACACACACACACACACACACACACACACACACACACACACACACAGATGAGTCACACTGCTGTGTATTGTCAGTCTATAATAAACAGAAGACACAGAAACATTTATTTGATCCATTGACAGTAAATGTTAAAGTTCATGATGATCAGATTTCTTCTCTTTACATGATGTCTTCTTTACTACGTTAAAGGGTTAGTTCAGGTATTTTTTGAAGTGGGTTGTATGAGTTGTATGACTTCTGTGTTTTAAAGGATTAGTTCAGACTGTAAATATAGTAAATTAACAGAAATATAATTGGCAACTATTTGATTATTATGGTTGATTATTTGATTATTGTAAGATAATTTCTGGTTTAACCATCTCAAATGTGAGAATTTGCTGTTTTAATGAACGAATTTCCTTAAATAGTGACCATGGCCTTTAACATTTACTTCAGCTGGAGGAGGTAGCAGGCCTTATTTGAAGCAGGCCTGTATTAGAGACAGGCCTTTATTTGAAGCAGGCCTGTATCAGAGACAGGCCTTTATTTGAAGCAGGCTTGTATTAGAGACAGGCCTTTATTTGAAGCAGGCCTGTATTAGAGACAGGCCTTTATATCTCATTCATTCTGTTCGCGTACGTATAATTTCTCATATTTTAGTATGAAGCTTTGTCTGACTCACTTATGTTAAAGATCCTCATGAGTTAAAGAATATAAAGAATAACAGATGAGTTTGATCCGAGGGTCGACTCTATGAATTCTGAGGGGTTTTTTTTAAGTGTCAACCTTCAAATCTCACACACAGACAGAAGAATAGTTAACAAAAAAAAGAAAAGAAAAGAAAACCAAAAGAATCACAATTCATTAAAAAAAGGTCAAATCTTAGAGATGTAAAGACCCTTGAATCACATGTATGAGGTGTGATGTTCAGCTGTTTAAATAAAGTTATTTGACTGACACACATTTACAGAAACAAACAATAATATTTTATTTATTTTAGAGGAAAAATCTGCTTATTTCATCTCTAGTTTGAACAAAGTTTGTAAAGAAGGAAACACTGAAAAGTTTAGATGGTAAAAACTGACAGACTGCTCCTTTAAAGTTAATAATCTTCTTCTGTGGTGTCTCTTGTCCTCCTTGTGGTTTAATCATCTGTGAAACTGGAGCACTGACCTCACCTGCTCACCTGGATCAGGTGTTTTCACTCCAACACAACATTAAAGCAACATCTGACTCCTAATCGCAACAGGTCAGCTGGTCACAAGGCAGCCAATCACGGGTCAGCTGGTCACGGGGCAGCCAGTCACGGGACAGCCAATCACGGGTCAGCTGGTCACGGGGCAGCCAATCACGGGTCAGCTGGTCACGGGGCAGCCAATCACGGGTCAGCTGGTCACGGGGCAGCCAGTCATGGGTCAGCTGATCAGATGTTACTGAGCTGACTTTTTTAACAGGCTTGTTTGAGATGATCCAGACTGATGATCCTGCTGAGTGCATTGCATGATGGGTAGTGATTGTGTCTTGAGACTTGACTGTGTGAGACTTGGACATGTTGTGGGACAAAGAGGAGTGTTCTTGACCTGTGTTCTTCTTCCTGTGTCTGTCTGTAACACCTCACCACTGCCCACTGTTTTTATAGAATTAATAGAGTTTGATGGTACATTTGATTTTAAAATGAAACCTGCTGAAACATGTGAACACGTTAAGGCAGGAGATTATTTTAGTGAATTAATGTTCTCGTCTTCAACATGTCCGTGTGTTTAAAAGTGTCTTAGTCTGCGTTCAACATTTAAACAGTTGCATTTGCAGTGCAGACCAAACACTGATATGATTTCAAACCTCAGACGTGTCACTACAAAGATTCTGTTTTTGTCATTTATTTACAGATGAACTATAGAACATCACCATATCATTCAGGGACAGCGTGCAGTGATTTGGGTCATTGTTGTCAAATAAACCCTGACAGGATCCTGATGTCAGGCTGAGGACTCTTGAATATCTGCTTATTACGCAACTACTTATTTTAAATGACAAAATTTTGACACAATACGAATTTAAAAATGATTTTCTTGATTTAAAAACATGATTTTGTTGCTTATACAGTCTGTGGACAGAACTGCATCCACACCAACCATTCTTCAGTTCTTTCATGTATTACAGTATAATACAGTGTATAAAAGCTTTTGTATTGTGTGTGTGTGTGTGTGTGTGTGTGTGTTCTCGTGCAGCCCTGCAGTCATTACAAAGAAAATAAAAACCTTCAGCGGCAGCTGCTCCTGTATTTTTAGCTTCATTCAGACTGTGGCGCCTGTTCAGATAAACATCACACACACACACACACACACACACACACACACACACACACACACCACACACACACACACACACACACACACACACACACAGATGATAAGTACATCCGCTGCTGGTCGAACTGTAAAGTGGAAACAGATTCATAACCAGTCACCCTCACATCATCTGTTGCTGCTCTCAGTGGAAATGAATAAATTTCATCTGATTTCTGCTTCTGCAGATTTTTACAGTGAAACACAGAAAAATAAAACAGAAGCAGAAACAACAGAAGCAGCAGGTCACAGGACCAACATGAATATATTTATTATTGTGCGACGTTCTCCAGATGTTCTAAACTAACCTGCAGATGTTTCCTGTTTGTCGTCTTTATTTGATGGAAAAACAAATTTAGATCAAACCTGTTTTTTTATTTTTGAATAAGTAACTACAGCAGACTTCATCTTTATTATCTCATCTGATTGGTCCAGAATAGTTTTAGTGCTTCATATTACGTGTGTGACATCACTGTCACCTGTGTTAGACATGTCCACAGTGTCCTCTGTGTCTCTGCGTCCTCAGCTGGTTTCAACATAAAAGTCTCTGAAAACCTGCTGTGTTCATCTCTCAGTACAGATTGATTATCTATGATCGTCTCACTCTCTGATCTGTATCAATATCAGTGATCAGTTTGTGTCTCTGTTGTGTTTCTAACCTGATGAACAACATGTGTGTGTCTGTTGTGTGTCAGTCTGCTGACTGTGTGGATTTTTACCTCCTCGTTAATTTAAACACGAAACCTTCACCCTGCTCGTCCATCAGTGTTAACAGGTCATTATATCAGCTGACAGCAGTTCTGTGTGTGTGTGTGTGTGTGTGTGTGTGTGTGTGTGTGTGTGTGTGTGTGTGTGTGTGTGTGTGTGTTATATAATCCGTTTGTCCCTGAGGGTAATTACAGCCAGCAGCAGGTGTGGAGCTGAGAGGGGAAACTCACCTTGTTTCTACGTAACTACAGGATAGAGTGACACACACACTCTCTCTCTCTGACTGGTGTATAAAACAACAATTCCTGACAGTCCTGACAGCTGTTACCTGTGAACACCTGTCCACACATTTAATGTTTTATCAGATTATCTGAGACTCATTAACCTGTGAACTCACAGACACACACACACAGACACACACACACACACACAGACACAGACACACACAGACATACACACACACACACACACACACACACACACACACACACACGCACACACACAGACACACACACAGACACACACACACACACACACACACACACACACACACACACCACACTGCCCCAGTCAAACCAGTTAGACTCTGTGTGGTCAGACTGGGAGAGGAGCTCAGCAGGTCCCAGGAGTGTTTTGGAGGTTCTATAGTTCTTGTAAGTGGTTCTAGTGGTCCTATAGGGGACTGGAATTCTGATGTTGTTGTTTTTTATTGGACTGTATTGATGGATATGAGGATACAGTGTTTAATGTTTGTGGCTGAGATGATGATGATGATGAAGAGCGAGCGGTGAAGTGACAGCGCTGCTTACAGCAGAGGAGAAGTTAAGCAGCCAGTTTGTCAGTGTGACAGTAAATGTACAGTTCAGGTCACAGTGTGTCAGTGAATAAACGCTGCAGCTCCACCAAGAAAAGTCTCGTCTGTTGTTTCACAAAAGCTGGAGAAGTGACGGGGTTTATCCCCAACGTCAGCTGAGCAGGTGCCTTCGTACCTTCCTGATTTCGGCTCTGGTGTGATCACATCACTTCGTAACTCAAACTGCAGTGCTCTCTAAAAAACTTTGTCAAATAAATCCAACACTGAATGTCTTGTGTGGTTGTTGCCTTGGGTCGAGTCTGTCAACCAATCAAAGACCGTTCAGAGGCTGTGCTCCTGACTCGTCGTATCTGCAGCTCTGATCTCAAACACACTGTAGGATGGAATAAAATGTGATCAAACCTTCAAAATAAACAGTTCTACGGTTCTTTTAGATTTTTTTTTCTCTAGCACCAGCGGGCACGTTCTAATGGTTGTGTAGAGGTCATTGAAAAGGTTCTTACAGTGGTTCAGGTGGTTGTACAGTTTTAGAAATAAAGGTGCTAACTGGAACCATAAACGTTTCTTCAGCTTGTCCCCATAGGAGAACCCTTTTTGGTTCCTGGTAGAACCTTTTTTATAAAGGTTCAATTTGGATCCCTTTTAGAGGGTGATAACAAGAACCCATGAAGAGGTCTCTGCAGAGAACCTTTTAATATTCAAAGGCGTTTTTTTTTTTTATCTTGAACACGCCAGGGGTTCTAATGAGAAGCCTTTCATATTCAAAGGGGTTCAAGAACCCTCTTATATTTGTTACAATAAACAAACTCTGGCAAACTCTGATGAAAGAGTTCAACAGTCCTTGTAGAATTTCTTCTAAAAAGGGGTTCTTTGGATGAAAGGGGTTCTTAATGAAACTCTTAGTCTTAAAAAGAACCACTGACCTTTCAAAAAGGGTTCTTCAGATGTAAATGGTTCTGGGTAGAACCTCACCTCTTCATGAAGAACCCTTTTGGAACCCTTATTTCTCAGAGTGTAGTGGTCTTTATAGTTCTAGAGGTTCTAGTCAGCATTGAGGATCTTTAGACATCTTTATGTGTTTCTTTTCTTTTTTAAATAGGTTTCAGTTTGTGTGAATGTTTACACAACAAAAACAGAATATAAACTAAAACAAAAATAGATGACATGAATAAACACTGTAAAAAATGAAGGTAAAGAAGAAGAAGAACAGGTCACAGAGTCTCTTGGTCTTCAGTGTTGTTCAGGTCACCATGTTTATTATTATGATATGCTCTGAGCCGCTGGTTGTTCTTCACTGGTTCTCAGGGTTTATTATGGTTCCCTCTCCTGTCATTTTCCCACCTGTTTATTGTTCTGCAGGAGGGACATCCTCTGTTTCTACGGCAACAAGCAGGACGACAGTTCGAGTCCCACGGTGACTTGGTCTGTTTTTATTTGACATCTGTGTCACGTCAGGTCGTTATGATGCAGGAATAAACTGTGCAGGGCTTCACTGACGCTTTATAAACAAGAGCAGCGCCTGTTCATAACTCACCTGTTCAGAATGAGCTGATTTATTGATCTCTGGTGTTTCTGAAGAACTGTTCCTCCAAACACTCCACACCGACTGTGTTGGGTTATCAGAACATCATCATTAAAGCTCTAATTAGTCGACGCCTCGTTGAGAATAAACAGCACCGTAGAGAACGAGGATTAATTCTGACCTGCTCTAGGCTGCACCAGACTTTATCAATTCATCTAACGACTTTTTGTTTGATTAGTTCATTAATCTATTCAGTCATTTCACATTATTCTAAAGATTATTTTTACTACTTTATTCATATATGAATATAATCATAGTAAACCCTGTTTGTCAGATACCTGATCAGAAAAATACTGGACCTCAAATTCAAAAGGGTTGCTGTGACACATAGATGAATTTAATCACAGCAAAGAACAGAATTTTTACTGATTTACTACTTTATTCAGCTTCACTTTATTCTCACTGCATTAATATGCAGTTAAGTGAATCACTGGTAATTTATTTTTACATGAGTAGAATATAACTGACTGATTTACAGACAGGAACAACAGTCTGTAATGCCAGTTTAAGTCATTTTCTCTCTCATACATGGACCTTAAAGTAAACAGAAAATATGAAACATCTGAATAACATTAGCTGACATATGGTGTAAAGTTTTGTCAACTGCAGCAGTTCAGAAAAGACATTTAAGATGGGGATTATGTCACAAAATCAAGAAAATTAATTATAAGTGACTAACAGAAACATGTTCCTCATATTGATGATCCTCATATATTCTATTCTGAAATTCTGTTTTTGAGACTCGAAAAGTTACAGGTCAAACATAAAGTTTGTTGTTATAGTGCCACCATCTGGTCAAATTGCACCAAAATTAAGATTGCACCTCCATGGATCCTCAACAAAACACCTGCCAAGCGTGACATTGATTGGATGAACAGTTACTGAGACATGCAAAGGACAGCAATACACACAGACAGACAGACAGAGACTCTTTCCTTTACAGATAGATGATGCTGCAGTGCCACCTACATGTTAAATGGCCCCATATTTGTCATGGTGACTCATCATCATATTATCTACACGTCCACCTGATGTGATTGCGACAGCAAAGCTTTCAGGAGACATTTTTTGAAATCTAAGCCCCGACCACAGCCTTGGAGCAAACTTTGAGAACCAGCTGTCGAGGAACCATTTGGAATATCAAAAAATATCAGAGGTAACTTTTTCTGGCCCATGTCCAGAGATGTTCTGAACGAAATTGGTGACAGTTACTCATAAATGGGCGTGGCTTACATGAATAGATTAATCTGGACCCACCTAATTTTGTTTTTGAAACTCAACACTGCACTCTCAGATTCTAAATAATTCAAGACAAGTGACAAGTGTGAAGTTTTTTTATTTTTAATATTTTATTTATGAATTTTCAATATATAAAATGGGACAACAGGCATACTGTGGCACAATAAGAAAAGCATGACATTGAACAAGTGTTCATGAACAAACACAATATAGATGCCCAGACAGAAAAAAAAAAAAAAAGAAAGAAAGAAAGGAAAAAAACCCTGCTCAGAAACAATATGACATACAGACCGTACCCAGCATTATGTAAAAATCAGAAACATAAAGTTACGTTGACAGAGAAAGATGTGAGTGAAGCATAACTATTACTGTTAGGTCATTCTTGACAAATATAGTAAGAATGGTTGCCACATCTTGTTAAAGGTAGCAGTGCTGAAAGAGACATTATGTCGGATCCTTTCCATATGTAACAAACTGGTGACTTCTGAAAGCCAGGCCTTAAAGGAAGGCACCTCATCACCTTTCCACTGAGTTAAGATGTTCCTTTTTGCAATGACCTGACAAGTGTGAAGTTGATCAGATTTTTCAGTTTTATTGTGTTTAAAGAGCCACAAGATGGAACAAATGTTGTAAAATGTTTGTCAGAAAATGTTAAAGTTGAAGATTGAGAAGGATGAAGATTCAGTCTGTCCTGTAGTTTCATCTTCAGCAGAGAAATATAAACTGTATATAATCTATAATATACAGTGTAGTGACGGTGTGTGTTAATAGATTTGTTCTGTGTTGGATCAGTTTGATGTTATCAGGAGGAAAATGTAACTCTGACATTCACCTTGGAGAGAAAGAACATTATCATGGAGATAAAGACACAACGTGATCTACACCCTCCTCCCTCCTCCATCCTCAACCCTCCTCCCCCATACATCCCCCCCCCACCTCACCCATCCTCCTCCATACATCCTCACCCCTCCTCCCCCTCTCCCGGCAGGACGGCGTGACCTCCGAGCAGCGATTCGGTGAATTAAAGCTCTCTGGGAGAGAAGTGGAGGTGAGAATTGAAGGATGGAGGAGTTTTTAGAGGAGATGTGAGCCTCAGAGGAAGGATTCTGATTGGACGAGGCAGTCACGTGATCAAAGATGGATGATAGAGTGAATCTGGAGCATCAAAACGTCCTGAGCTCAGCGGCGAGTTAAATCCTCGACCAATCACAGCTTTGATTTGCGAGAGATCAAAGCTGCTCAGCAGGATGTGAGAGGTCGGTCTCACAGGCACAAGCTCACCTGCTGCAGGTCACGTGACTCATCATCAATAAGTTTTTATAGGTCAGGATTTTCTTCAGACTTTTGTTAAAATAATAAAAGAAAATCTGTTTTTATTCTGTCATATTGTTTATTTTATCTGCAGTTTGTTCATCAGTTGTCCTGTTTGTGTGGTGATGCGTTCACTGACTGCTCCGTCACACAGTGAAATAAGTAAAAGAGACAAAGACAAAGAGAAAAGAATAGTATTTGTGTGTCAGCATCCATCTCACTGTTTCTGTTTAAGTCTACCAGCAGACAGCAGTTTCAATCTTACTACACCAAATGTGATGTAATGGCCCCAAAGTGTTCAGGAGACTTTTCACAGCTTCATCCAGAGACGTTCTGAACCAACTTGTCTCACTTTTTATTAAGGCTGCACAATTAATCACAACATTGTGGAAACAATAAGTGCAATATCCAAATTGCAGAACCATAACCAATTTTTTTGTAAAATTGTGTGAGACAAATATAATAATGAAGTTCTGTAGAGCTGCAGATGTCCTGACCTATCAATCTTTTTCAGAAAACATAGAAAAAGAAAACATGTTTGTTGGGTTCAGACCTCAGCAAATCTTAAAATAAATCATTTTTGATGTAAAAGTCAGAATTTCCACTAATCTTAGAATATTGCAATCTTTTTAGTCAAAATAATCGCAATATGACTTTTTTGGGCTGTACAGTGCTATTATATAGTCTCACATTTACAACCAAATGCAACCATACATGCTGAGTTTGACAGCCTTGTCCTTTGTTTGGTAAAGATCTTAGCAAAAGTCACACCATAGTCATTTTTTTTTTCAAAGAAAAGAAGCCTCACAAATCATATTGCAAGTTGTGAACTCTGAGAAGGAGGAGGTCTGTCTAGTGTGTTTGTGGTGGAACATGAAATGATGATGATGTGACCAAACTGCCATGTTCCTTCAGCTAGTTTGAGCCAAAAATTTCTTAAGTTCAAAGTTCTGACTCTTATCATGTTGTTCTCCAGGTTCAATATGAGCTCCTGCGTCTGAAGGCAGCACGTCTTCTCTGTAAAGTGTGAAACAGTTCAGACTCTCCAAGTGAATTCAGCGTTCAAAGACAAATCTGTCAAAGCTGACTGATTGTTGACTTTTGTCAACTTGTTGCTGACTTATCACCTTGTTTCAGCCCCATCAACTGACTTCCTGCTGACTAATTTCCAAGCTATATACCAAATTGCCGCTGACTTGTTGTCAAATTGTTGCTGACTTGTTGTCAACTTGTTGCTGACTTGTTGTCAAATTGTTGCTGACTTCTTGTCAACTTGTTGCTGACTTGTCAAATTGTTGCTGACTTCTTGTCAACTTGTTGCTGACTTGTTGTCAAATTGTTGCTGACTTGTCAAATTGTTGCTGACTTGTTGTCAACTTGTTGCTGACTTTTGTCAACTTGTTGCTGACTTGTTGTCAAATTGTTGCTGACTTCTTGTCAACTTGTTGCTGACTTGTCAAATTGTTGCTGACTTCTTGTCAACTTGTTGCTGACTTCTTGTCAACTTGTTGCTGACTTGTCAAATTGTTGCTGACTTCTTGTCAACTTGTTGCTGACTTGTTGTCAAATTGTTGCTGACTTGTTGTCAACTTGTTGCTGACTTGTTGTCAACTTGTTGCTGACTTGTCCCTGATTTTCTTCGTGCTGCTGACTCATTGCTCGAGTTGACCTTGTTGCTCTTTGAGTTGCTGTTTGTTGAAGCAGTTAGTAATGTGTAGAGAATTTCTAAGTATCTTGGAGACGACTTGAACATGTTCAACATCTTTGTTGTTTCCATGGAGACGTGGTCTGTTGACCTCGTGTTGGTTCGGTGAGGACTGTTTGTTGAGGTCGTCTTGGCGACAGCAGGTTAGTTTCTGTCAGTCTCCATGGAAACATAATGTGTAAAACCAGATGTTTCACATTAATGAACATGAACACATGAAACTCGGTCACGTCCATGTGACAGATTCGTCCTCCCCGTCCCTGCAGGCAGCTTGATGGTGTTTGAGGTGCAGCTGACAGAAGACGGCTGACTGACCACAGAGACTGTTTCATACGGTCAGCCTGTTCACAATCCCCTTTGGACCACATGTTGGGTCACATGTTGTGTCCGTGTTGTAGCATGTTGTACCCGTTAACATGTTCTGTGTGTGTGTGAGCAGCAGAGCATGAACTGTGAACGCCTCGCTCTGCTGTATCACCACGGCGACCAGATGGTGCTGCTTGGAGACCATCGCCAAGGTGACCTGCGAGCTGCTGGGGGGCAACAACCTGAGCGAGACGACATCCATCAAACACACAAACACACAGGACATGAACACATGTTTGTACTACCTGAGAGGACACTCACCTGGTCCAGACCAGAACCAGAACCTGAACCTGGTTCTAATCTGAAAAAACAAACTCTGATCCAGCTGCTCAGTTTTTAAAACGAGTTGTCACTTTCAATGATTTTCTTTCTTGATTAATTGATTCAGTTTAAATATTTAATGACTTAAAATAAACAAAAACTGCAGAGTCACAATCATTAAAAATTTAATCACCTGAAGGTTTTTTCCACTCTGATCCTCCAACAGACAAGAATTGACACAATCAGACATAAACATGTTTCATCTCTCTTCAGAAAATTCATTAAACTGAAATCATCTTTTCAAAACCTCTTTTACATCATTTTCACCTCGTTACATCATTTTTGTCTCATTGCATCTTTTGTTGTTGTTATTGTTTCATCTTGTTTTTTCATCTTGTTACATCTTCCTCAGATTTTTATGACTTTCATGTTCTTTTTTGTCTTGTTACGTCCTTTACTTTGTTTTACTTCTTGTTACATGTTGTATGTCAGATTTTTCTCTTGTTATTTGTTTTACATTGTTTTTCATCTGGTTACATCATTTGCATGTTGTTGTGTGTTTTATGTTGTTTTTTTGTTACTTTGTTTACATTCTTTTTCATCTTGTTACATCCTTTACATTGTTTTTCCCTTGTTACATCCTTTACATTGTTTTTTCCCTTGTTACTTTCTTTACATTGTTTTTTTCCCTTGTTTCTTCCTTTACATTGTTTTTTCCCTTGTTACTTCCTTTACATTGTTTTTTTTTCCCTTGTTACATCCTTTACATTGTTTTTTTCCCTTGTTACTTCCTTTACATTGTTTTTTCCCTTGTTACTTCCTTTACATTGTTTTTTCCCTTGTTTCTTCCTTTACATTGTTTTTTCCCTTGTTACTTCCTTTACATTGTTTTTTCCCTTGTTACATCCTTTACATTGTTTTTTCCCTTGTTTCTTCCTTTACATTGTTTTTTCCCTTGTTACTTCCTTTACATTGTTTTTTCCCTTGTTACATCCTTTAGATTGTTTTTTCCCTTGTTTCTTCCTTTACATTGTTTTTTCCCTTGTTACATCCTTTACATTGTTTTTTCCCTTGTTTCTTCCTTCACATTGTTTGTCATCTTGTTATGTCATTTTCATCTTGTTGCATCTTTTATGACTTTTTTGTCTTGTTACATCATTTTAATTTTCTTATGTCTTTTACATTGTTTTCATCTTGTTACTTCTTTTATGCTTACTGTTTTTTGTCTCGTTACAACATTTTTGTCTTTTCTGTGTTTTTGTTTCGTCCATTCAGGTTGAAATCAGTCTTGATGTTGGAAGGCGGCACACAATGATGCAAAATAACAATAATCAATAATTCACCTCAAAGTCATTAAAACTAAAGTAATGAGTGTGTTTAGAAAACGTGTTCAAACGTAGGGAGTAAAAGTAAAAAGTAACTAAGAACTCTACTGAAGTACAGTAACAGTATTTGTCCTTCATTATTTCCCACCTCTGAGATATATACATGCATATTTATTTTCTTTTTCACCACTTTTTCCTTTTGAAGTTATTTATTATTGTTGTTGTTTTATTTTTTCTCTCTTCCTCACATACCTGAACGTTCCTCAGGACCCAGAATGTTCCCCTGAGGAACTCCACGTTCCTGATGATATCCTGTTAAAATGATCTTCTGATTTTTCTTACACTAATTTTTTCAACATGTGTGAAATGTGACTGAGGTCTATATTTAGTTCTGGTCTCCACGGTGGTCACATCTGGATGTTTCAGTCATCATCTGCTGCAGGAGCTCATAATGTTTCCTCACTCAGCTGACAGAGGAGGTTGATGATGATGATGATGATGAGGGTGTGAAGAATATGATCTCCAGTTTTAGTGATTTTCATCCATGAACGTCTTTTAATCATCTCTTTTAGAGAAATAATAGAAATAATAGTTTAGTAATTAAAAAATTGATCGTACAATATTTTATTCAGTGTAAAGACTCGTTATGAATTATACCAAAGGAGGGAAAGAAGGAGTGTTTTAGTGTCACAGCTGAGCTTCAAACATCCATGAAGAGCAGAAATAAAATCAATCTCAGCAGTAAATGAAGTTTCCTCCCTCCTTCCTGCAATAACTCAGATTCCTCCTCTTTTTTTATTCCCTGGTTTTATTTCCTCGTTTTATTTCCCTGGCCTGCTCCTGCAGCAGGAAACATCAGCTGCTGCACGGCGACACAGAAACATTAATTTAGCTGTAGATTCACACATGAACACACGTTTTCTCAGTTTCTAAATTATCGAGTCTCCAACGTCAGCGTGTTTCTGATGAGCCGGCTTTTAAATAATCCTACAAACCAGAACAGGAGCAGAAGAGGAAGAAGAGGAAGAAGAGGACAGGTTCTTTTGTTCTGCTTTGGAGGATTAGAAGAAAATAAAATGATGCAGTTTCATTATTAATTGTTTCACCTGTAAAACTGTGAAAAATGCTCCAAAATGAGTCCAAGGTGATGTTGTCAGATGTCTTCTTTTGTCCAACCAACAGTCCAAAAACCAAAGACTCTTCATTTACTGTCAGAAATGACAAAGAAAAAACAGAAAATCCTCACAATGAAGAATCTCTCTCTCTTTTTTTTTTTGATGAATCGACAAATCATTGTGGCTCGAGTCACACCTCTGTGGAGGATCTTTTCCGCCAAGAAGAAAAAATAGATGAGACAATTTCTAAATCTCTAATTGATGAAAATATAAGTACTTAGAATTGGTCAAAATTATGACATGGATTAAAGTTAAAATTTTGAGGTATTATGAGATAATAAATAAAAAAATATGACATTCAGTAGAAAGTAGCAACTGAATATCCTAATAGGTTCCAAATAGCTAAATACTCTGGTCCTGAATAACTAAATAGCATGGTCCCAAACAGCTAAATGGTATAGTCCCAAATAAATCTTGAAGAGCTAAATATTCTGGCCCCAGTAGCTCCCAAAGAAGTAAACAGCATGGCCCCGAATATCTAAATGTTCTTGTCCTAAAACGTCCCAAATAACTAAATGGCCTGATCCTAAAGAAATAAAAAGCATGGCCCTGAACAACAGAATAGTCTGGTCCCTGATAAGTCCCAAAAAGCTAAAAATTCTAGTTCCAAATAACCAAAAGTCCACCTCCTCTCACACATCGTGTCATAGAAATGTTTGTCTGAAGAAATCTTCATTCAAAAAAACACAAAAACATCTCTGAGTTTATTAAAAACGTTTACATGTGTATTTTTAATAAGATGAAGGGAAGACATTTTATTCTGCTGAGTGAGAATCTCCTCGGTGTGAAGATGATGATGAAGAAGCTGTTGGCAGAGAAACGTGAGAAAGTG